>SNQJ01S0104309.1:8393-36251 GCA_010110895.2 Picea sitchensis | reverse complement strand
TTTTTTTTATTCTAACAATTATGAAAAAGAAATTGCACACACCAGAGGAATTAAGTGACATCTAATAACATAAACCAATAAAAAATTAGATTTTTAAAAGTTAATAAATAGGAAAATAATTTTGTTTTAAAAAATAAATCGCTTAATATAAAATTTCTAGGAAAACTTATGATATGGTTGCGATTTTTGAATGAATAATATGAAGTCAACTTAGTTTGACTAAGTGAATGAAATCTATAGTCCCTGGTGGAGGCAAGGACTAATAAAGAGTTGAACAAGGTTTTTTTGGACAAATCGCTAATTGAAGTACTACATATAATAAGGAGACCATTATACACTTTGATTATAAAGTTTTTAAATTAGTGTAAACATAGAGTAACTTATAGAATGCATGCCGACTTAAGTGGATAATATTCTTGGTGCACTTTCATATGGTAATCAAACATTAGAGGTACCTTTATTGCATATTGTTTTTAAAAATGACCATCCATTAGATAGTGAAATGTTGATCACGATTGGACACATGCGGACCATAACATTATTGATTGGTCATGGTTGTATACAAATTATTTGAACTTAAAAAAAACCTATTAGACTTTTCTTTGAAGTGAACTTGGCACACATTTTTATTTACATGATATTCTTGGACATTTATGTGTGCCAAAAGAGGAATGATGACATAAGCTCACATATGATTCACACAACTCCACATTTAAAATGTTTTGGTAAAAAATATTTCAAGGTTAAATTGTCTGGGGAAAACCCCTTAATACTTCCCCTCATTTCGAGGATGGCACTTGGGGTAAACCATAGAATCTTTACGGCACAAGGTTGGTAAAAAATAGTGCTCAAAGCCACTCTAATGATATACTCATTAAGATCTCAACTTATCACTTGTGGAAATTGAACTTGGGTGGGGCATAACAATCATTCCTCCCAACCACCCAAGCTAAACCCAAATGACTCTTTGGTAATATTACATAAATACTTTTATTGGTTGAATCTTCAATTATACATAGACATATACCATTGAGAATATGTTTATTTCTCCATAGTTAATCCAACTAATAAGCAACAAGGATTATATAAACCTTTTTCGATTCCTAAACAATATTGGGAATTTATTTATGTGGATTTCCTAACATGCCTAGTGAACACCTAACATAACTTTGATACTCTATTTTTTATGGTTGATAAGTTATTC
Source organism: Picea sitchensis (assembly GCA_010110895.2). NCBI lineage: Eukaryota > Viridiplantae > Streptophyta > Pinopsida > Pinales > Pinaceae > Picea > Picea sitchensis. Next base: position 35,047 of record SNQJ01S0104309.1, on the reverse strand, counting down.
AAAATGGTCACTCTTAAGCCATGTTGCAAAACCAATACCACACAAGACATACTCAAACAACTTGTTGCAAAACCAATACCACACAAGATGACGTGGAAAAAGCCAAACAAACTCCATGAATCTGCATTCTCATCAATGTGACTGTTAGTCCTTAACCTTGTTTTTGACTGATTGGGTGTCCTTAATCCCTGTTCTACCCATTTTTCATGATTTTTGTTAAACTTTGTTTTTTCCCCTTCTTGGTTTGAAATCTTGTTTTCTTTCTTTTATGCACTTTTTAAATGTTTTTAAGTTTTTAAAAGTTAGGATATGATATAAAAGGATTTCTATCACATCACTTGTCCTTTCCCTCATTTGAATTTTCAAATTTGTCAAAGTGGAAAGGGCCTACAATAATAGCGTTATTCTTGCAACGCCAGGAGTAATGATAATTCTGGATGCGTCACATTCCTGAGATCGTGTTTTAACACCCAAAATAATTTCTAGAGGATCCACATATCTATGTATGATCTATATCATATCGTAATTCTCATGATGATAACTAATTCGAGGGATCGGTTTTTACTCACCACCTTGATATCAAATCACAATGCCTGATTATTATTCCCTATGTATGAAGTCATAATCCACCTATTTTTAGTATGTCTATTAATCCATGCATGCTCTGCAGGTGAACGGATAACTCTCAGACTTCAAAAATCCTCGAAAGCATGTGATCGAACTCGAGACGTTCTCAGAATCCTTCCACAGAATTGTATCAGTGTCATGGCACCCAAAAAGAGTGGACAAATAACTAGGTTGGAGCCAAAAGGGACATAATTACTCGAATCGTTTCCTCAAATGGAACATAATTTTAAAGATGCAGGCTGGTTCAACTTCTTCACAACATTTCAAGGTCATGGTGAGCATATTTCCATGATCTTTGTACATAATTTCGATGGTTTCGAAACTGTGGTTGGTAAACTCCTCATGCACATGATAGAGCATTCCATAAGAAAATCATGCAAGTTACCAGTGTACGGGGAAAGATGGTGGAAGAAAGAAAATTTGGTTATGGAGTTTGTTAATCAGTTTTTGGTTCCAGAAAAGCAAAACCCCAATTGGATCCAAGGCATCCCACATAGTTGGGTGAGAAAAGAATGGCATACAACCATGCTGATCATTCACGGGTACATTACCTGTGAAGGCCATTTTTCTGTAGTTCACCTTTATCATATTAGACTGTTAATCCATGTGAATGGTGACTATCCTCTTAATCTACCTTATTTCTTATTGAAAATCCTATCTAAGATGTCTAAGAGGATTCAGACACATCCTACAACAACAAATAATAGTCTTTTTCATCAAGGGTTGATTAAAACGTTGGTAATCTTTTCTTTAAGTGAAGTTTAGAGGTCTTGGGACTGGTTAATTCAGTCACTGAAACCTAAACCACAAGAAACTAAGTCCAAAACTGTTAAGTAGAAGAAACCCAGAAAAGGTAAAAAATCCTCTCAAGCCACTAATGTTTTGGTGAAAGAAAACTCGCCTACATCCAAGATAACTTGTGCTGGTAAGAGGAAGTTACAGACACAACAAGCAATTGGAGATTTTCCCATGGGTAAACTTAACGAGAAGATCACTAGAGTTCGAGGTAAAAAAATTAAAATTGATAAAGGGATTGATGTTCAAGTTGATTCAGACACCAAACAGGAAGCTGATGAACTTGAAGATTACACTACAAGCCTAGTCCAAAGTCCAGCTAAACAGAAGAAACAATCTACTGGAAGAAGGGTTGCAAAGGGTAAGAAGAAGAGCAAGAAGAAGGAGCTTGTATCTAAATACCCTAAAAGAAATTCAACCAAGGATACAAACAAATTCAGGCTGAATTCAAAGGCTATGTTTCATCCTTCTATCAAGAAATAAATCCTTATTATCATAGAAGACAATTTAAAAGATACTAAGAAAGAGGTTAAAAAACAGACCCTGGCATCTTCTTCACACAAGTTAGAGGAGGAATCTGAAGAACAGAGGAAAAAACATGAAAAGGAAAACAAATTGCTCAGTGTTCAAGGAGACCTATAACTAGGGTAACCACAAGATCAATTTCAATCATTGAATCTGCATTCAAAGGCACATATGATGATGAGAAAAATGATTCCTTTCCAGAAATAAACCAATTACAGGATGTTCCATAAACTAGAGAATCTGAAAGCTCTGAAGAAGAGGATCTTAGCACTGGGTTGTCCTCAAAATATGAAATTAAGTTAATGAAACCCCAAGCCTCAATAGATGTGAACCTACCTGCCCCAGTAGAAGAGCGTCCTGATTTCAGGGTGGAAGAAAGGAAAGAGAAAGACAGGTTAAAAGAGTTGCAGGGTATTATCAGGAAATTGAGGAAAGAAAATTCCTCTGTAGAGAAATGGAATGCAAAACAACAGGAAAAGATGCATGAATTCAAAAGCAAGAGGAAAGAGCAAAAGGCCCCGCTAAAGGAGGTAAGAGAATCAAATATAAGACTGTATTGGCATAATGTGATGTTGACAACTAAGTTGAAACAAAGGGACATCAGAGCTTCAAAAATCATCATACAATGAAAGCCCAAGGAAAGTCTGCCACAATTTTTTATTGCTCGAGGCTACTACTAGGATAGTGAAGTTGAGAATTTTTTTTATTAGTGCCTTGTTCAAATAGACCTTTTTTGTATTTCAGATGAACCAACTCAACAACATAGTATTCCTCTTTTTGTGGGATCTATAAAGCTTCATCAACTATTATCTAGTCTATTTTCGGATTAGTTGTTGAACAAACTACTTTTTAGGCATTAGAAGTGCTCGTATGAGCTTTTCTCTCCTAAGAAATAGTCAGTTGATATGATCCTATGTTAAAACTGTAATCTAAAAAAATAGGATCTTTAGGAATATTTTTGGCTTTAAAAAGACATTGAAAAGACTGGATTAGGGTCGATCAGTTGGGAAATCAAGGGCTATTTTTGTAAAGACTCCACTGTAAGACAAAGATAATATTTTCATATTGGCACTAAATGGAAAAGGCATTTTGATGGTCAGATCTTATTTTCATGTTATTATCTGTTTATTTTTCTTACTTGAATGCATTTTATCTGTTACAAAGCATATGATTTCTTGGTTGTGAGTAACACAGTGAAAATTTTGTTGTTTTTGTTCATAATTAAGATTTCTTTCAAGTACCATGTTCTTATTTCTTAATGATATTTGGGAATGAGAAATCCATGTGTGAGTTGACAAATTGAATACTCATATATATTCCTTTCTTTATTTACTTTACCGTCTGATTTATCAAAGTGTATGCCATTTACTAAGCCAATGAAATGTTTATTTTCCTTTTACATTGAGTCATATATTTTTATTGTATCCTTGAGCTATCTTTCAACCATTTTCTAAAACCTATTCAAAAACCCTTTATAAAAATACCATTGCAATAACTTGATGATTCCCTAGATTTCTCTCTCACAATCAAGTGAAACTTTAGGGACTAACAGTGACTATTTCATAGACTTCAAGAGGAGTTATATATGACTCATTTAGAGATGTGTTATTCACATTGGAGGTACTTCTGATTTCAGTTCACGCAACAACTATACCAATACTCCTCTATGCTTTGACTTTTAATAATGGATATACAAGTCATTAGATTGTTTTTCAACATACAACCCTTTATTGCATCAATAATAACTCCTTACCAGTTATGTATGACTTCTCAATCACCACCAATGCCCTCAGATTGTTACCAATAGGTCTAAGAGGGAATTAGTTGACATTCTACACGTCTTCAATGCATAAGATTCCCCAACTATCAATAATGATCATAATTGTTTTACTCAAGTTATTGCAACAATTATATAATTTCACCTTACCTGCTTTCATAGATCATTAGTTCAAATCTCCAGACGTGTTACTACACAAATCAAAACCACACCAGAAAGACATATGGGTTTCTTACCTATTCTATTTGATCCCAGTCAATGAAAATACCTTATAGGCTACGCCTTTACTCATTCTTATGACCAATGACCTTTGGCATAATTCCTCATTACCAAATTCAAAACACAGGGATTTAAATTCCCCACTTACAGTTTGTTGCAGATGTACCTCAATCTCAAACCAAACACTCTGTAGCATGCCTTTATTTCTGGACAAGGATGAATCTTGTTCCTGAAATCAAATACCATGATTTTAAAAATAGGGCTTTGAAATTACTTGCTCAAATTTGGTATTGGAGAAAAGAAAACATGTTGTTCATTCTCGATAGAGACTCGTCTTTCTCATCCGTCCCTCCATATCTCATAGCACCTCTTTTGTTTCTCTAATCACCTTCAACTGTCAATTTTGCAAACTGGATCTCCAGATTGAATCAATGCCTTCGATTTAACTTTGTATACATTAGTTACAAGTCTCTATGCAGAACAAACTTCTCCTTGTGCCTGGAATTCATGGGTGTTGATTCAATTTGAAAGCCTCCTCCCCTTACTCATTTTTCCTTTACAAAATTCCTATTCGTTCTTCCCAATCTCATTCCTTCAATTTGTAGAGATTGTTCCAATACTTCTCACCCTTAAACCTTCATTCTCAAATGATAAAAAGGAATGTAAAATCCAGGAAAAGACAAAGAGGATAAGACATCCATACAATGAAGCACATACACTGTGCCATTCCTATTAATTTAAAATAAAATGTACATCCTTGTCTTACAATCAATATGTCATATTTAACATTGATTTTTCATCTGTCTTGGCCCTTTGGCCACACTGGGATTCTCTTGCACATACACCTCTCACTCACTCTATCTAATTCCTTATCCAATACCCTTAGGCGTACAAAAAATTAAAAAGGAAGGATTTTGACACCATAATTTGGTTCAGATCCTAAAATCGCTCTATAAGAAAACTCCTAGGATCATTTAGATCCACAATATCCTGATTTATCCTTAAATATATTTCAAGCCTCGAAATATGCTAACAAGGAAGATTCGATTACATATTTATCTTTTCAAAACAATTCCTTCTTAACAAAAGAATTCTCAATCAAACTAACCTTATCATATGCAAATCCTTATACAATCGAATAAAAAATAAATTACAATAATTTTAATTTAGGGAATCCACTCCCTTGGTAAACTCAAAGACCCCTAAGGCCTACTCAACAAGGTCTATTTTGGAGGCAAAATTCTCCTGCAACAGACTCTCAGGGTTAAATTTTCATGATCTCCTGATCATGTGTTTCAATTACTTTATTCTACCCTGATCCCATTGTTGATGTTGTCCATATGCTCTGCTGCATGATTCCTTCAATGCTTTCCTCCATCTTCCAAGATCCCAAATTTTATGTTGCTTCTCATTGTTCACGTTGTTGACTTGCTACTGTATTGTCATTGCATGCAACCTAATTGGATTCCATATCTTGTTCTTCTTTTGTGCAAACCCTTTTCTTCCTCTAGTAGGCCACATTTTCATTATGAACTTATTTTGTTGCCCCTGATAATTCCACCTAGAAATCTCCATCATATGTTTCCATAACTCATCCAATCTAATATTTAGTCTTGTACTCAGCTGGTACACATCACTGTTGTAATTATGCTATAAATTGTCATAACAAATTTGATCCAAAAATCCTTAGACACCACTTGTTTCTTTACATTGTATACACATAACATCTAACTTGATTCAAAATTAATTCTTGATCATATTGAGGTGACTTGCAAAAAAATGATGATGTGCTCCTTATCCAAAAACTCATAAATTGATGACTAGTTTTGTAGATTTATGAGATGACACAACATAAAATAAAAGAACTCAAATTACATATATTGATGACATATATTTCTTCATCTTCAAGTCCTCTTAGATAGTAATACTGTTCTTCATTATCTCAAAATACCAAATTACATTACAACATGGGGTTTCAAAAATCCATTTTAATGGACTCTCTTTAATTCCACTACTGAAAACAAGAAAATCAGTTCACCATTAGAATCCTTGTGAAATTCTGAGAAATTTGAGTATAAAGTCGACCAAATTATGAATTGGCTCAATTTCACCCTCTTTTCATGCCAAACGATGCATTATGGTACTCATTAATGACAATCTGGACTAAGAATTTTGCAAATGACCTCTTAGCACAAAAATAACATCACCATTGAACTCCTCTTGGAAAGCGAGAAAAATGAGTATAAACATGGCTATGTTCCGTCAATATACCTCATGGCATGCAAATTGAGACACACCATATTTGGACTTTTCTTTAGCATGTAAATCGAGACATATGTACCTAGGGATTCATACTATCTTCTCAAGATCTGTGCCCGGCTCGAGATGTTTGCACCTTGGGATCTATGCATATAAATAGTGCATGGGTCAGAATCGAATCCCAATCCTTGTCCGGATTCCACAATACCACTTAAATTTTATTTGTTGTATAGTTGTAACTAACTGGAAGTGGTGGAATGTTGTTTAACGAAGTTTTGGTGGAATTGTTGGTACTTTGGCTGGAGGTCCGAGGTTCAAAACCTCAGAATCCTATATATGGCATATATATAGATATATAGTTAAAACATTGGAAATTTGGACCTCTCCTCATGGGGCACATTTTTTATCCCCATGCCAACTTGGCCTTTTGGAAGGTGCCATGTGGCACCATTTGATTGGCCCATGTGATGACCTACCATTGGCTAATGGTATGACCTTCCCATGTCATGTTGACCTGTCTTTCCATGTCATGCTAAACTATCCACCACCTTTCTGCAACGTAAGTTGTATGGAGGCCACGTGTCACCCTTTCAGTGGTGCCACGTGGACTGTACGACCTGCCACATCATCTGTACATATGACATGTGGCAAAATTTTGTTGGTCCAAATGGACCTCTAAAAATTCCATTTTTGGGTGACACATGGAACGCTCTGGTGCTGCCATGTGTCCCTACTAAAATCATCCTATGTCATGCTGATGTCACCCTAACTATACATATATGACACGTGTCCCTTTGACATTGACTTTTCCCCTAGTTTGACCAAACTTTGACCATCCATAACTTTTGCATACGAACTCCGTTTGAGGCGATTGTTTCTCCGTTGGAAAGCTATTGTTGAGATCTACACATTGATGGAATTTTAGAGAGAATTTGAGATGATTAAATTTTGAGATTTTATGGATCCCCTGGGACCTCTGTGAGCATTCCAGATCCTCCTCAACCTATGTGAACATTCCTTAGATCCTCCTGGATCACACCTTCCCACTAAAGAAATTTTGGACCTCCAAAAGTATAGATATCCAAAAACTTAGTGATGATAACTCTAACTCACTCTTCCACCTTACTAAAATGCTCTTATCCAGTAACTTAGTGATAAAACTTCTTCACTCTTCCATCTTGTTGAATATTATGGAACTTAGTCTTCATCTTGGATATTTAATCTTAGGTATTAGATCAATGTACTTATGTATGCTTCTAAAATATGGCTCTAACTCTGGCCTATGGAACTGTCGCTAATATAATATAGCTCTGGTTTTGTCTCATAGATTCCTTCATAACAAAAGTCTTTTTCAATGAATCTCTACAATACCTGAATCCTTTATTCAACATCCACTCCCATCTCCTATTCTGTTGAATATAGTCTATCTCAGCCAATATGAAACCAAGTTGAATGTTGATCTATGCCTTCCCCTTTTGGACTCATTGTTCCTGTATTGTTGATGTATCTGTAGGAGTCTTTGAATGAATTCCCTGTCCATTACTCTCCTGCCTTGAAAAAAACTGGATCTGTACTGTTACCATCTGTACTTGAACTTCTTTTGTTCAAGGTATACATCCACATGAACATGAAATAGTATTTTAAATATGCTTATATCATGCATCTATATTCCTCTTATTTCTTTTACAAAGAGGATTATTTCTCCTTTAACAGTTCTAGAAATTTCTGCATTACTTCGATGCTCTTTTCGCTTCTGATCTACATGTTCCAACTACCTGCATCCTTCTGTTCCTTCACCTTCGGTTCTTTAGAATCAAGAATGTTAACTTAGACAATTCGATTCATATGTAGTCCTTTAGTTGATGATAAGGCAATACAATTTCCTATACTGTTGTCTAAAGGCTTAGAATTTTTTATAAAATCTTTCTCACTCTAAAAGATAGTGGCTATATAAAAATCCCTTTTTGCAAGATTCCTCTCACTTCTGACAATATGTAAGGTGGCTATATAGAAATCCTTTTAACAATATTCCTCTCACTCTTAACATCATATAAGGTGACAATATAGAAACTCTCTTACAAAATTCCTCTCACTCTTATCAACATATAAGGTGGCAATATAGAAACTTTATAGAATTCCTCTCACTCTTATAATTTACAATGAGTGGATTATAAGCCTTCTAATAGACTTTAGGAATTCTACATATGCATATCAACTTACATTTACAAATATACATATTTACAATAAAATGTTTTGATATGTATATTTATGGACTCATCCTCCCTTTAGTACTAGAAGGAGTTTCATAGATGCCTATCTCTGACAATGCCTCTGACATTGATGTTGAATCTGACATTGAATCTGATGCACAATATGATGTTAAATCCAAGAATCCATTAGACCAAACTATAGGTCTTCCCAGTAACTCATATAACCTCTCTTTGCAAACACCAAGAACTATTGTTGTTCCTGGAGTAGATTCCCTTGAATACACAAGTACCTGACCATTCTAGAATGCGACTGTATAGCCTTCATTTTCAAATGTTGCAACTGAGAGTAGGTTCACTTTCAAATATGGAACATATAACATATTCTTCATTCCCAGAAATCCTCCCGACTCGAGCTGGAATCTTACATATCCACACCCTCTTATTGCTTGTCTGGTATTGGTTCCATATCCCACATAGAAATCTATGTCAGACTCTGAGAAAGTTAGGAATAATGACCTCATATCAGTTATGTGGAGAGATGAGCCACTGTCAATGAACCATTCCTCGATGTTTTCATATATCACTTTTCCAAGACCATCCATTAGGAAGTATTCTTTCTCAAATATTTCAGTAAGACAATTAACTTTATCTGGAGTTGTTGCTTGTCTTCTTGCAAGTGCCTTTACATATTTCTGGTTCTACTTCAGACATAAGTGCAGGTAAAATGTCCAGCAATTCTCTATATGATGTCCACTCTTACCACAATAAGAGAAGAGTGTCTTGTTCCCATCTTGGAGCCACGATCCCTTTCTATCATCACCCCTTTTCCTCTATTTTGAGAAATGATCTTTATATTTAGCCTTCTTCTTAGATGGATTTTCTTCCACGGGTTGTCTTCTTCGAAACTTCTCCATACCATGGTTACTAGTTCCACATGAAACACATGGACACTTAGACCATGACTTCATTTCCCCTTTCACATGCACATCTGTCTCTGGAGATTTCTTACACATGTTACCTTTCTCTGGACTGGAAGGTAAGGATAAATGATTATGAAGGAACTATTCATCTGAAGCTCTCCTTGCTTCAACTATCCTTGAGCATTCTCCATCTTTACGAGAAAAATAATAATATGAGGAGTCATATTTCTTGATCATACCTTTTGAAAGATATAGTCCCTTTTGGATTGAAGACTTTACATTCTCAACCTTCCAATATTCATGGATTGATGTTGATGATGCCAACATCTAATCCCTATTCTTTAACCTTCTTTCTAACTCATGAAAAATACCTATATGGAATTCCTCATGTCATATTAGTCGATCTTGCAGCCTCTTCTTCTCTTCCTCCAGAGATTGCAACTACATTCTTAACTCAAAATTCTCCTTCTAGATTTGTCGATTAATGTTCTTCTGCAACCTCAACTTCATGAGAGATTTAGTCATCTTGTCCTCTTGATAAGATCCTTCAAAATCTTCACCAACTAAATTCTTGGATCTCCTCACATCAACAACTTGCAAATATAAATCAAAACTAGCTCTGATACCACTTTATCTGAAAATCCTTAGACACCACTTATTTCTTTAAATTGTATACACATAGCATCTAACTTGAATCAAAATTAATTCTTGATCGTATTGAGGTGACTTGTAGAAAAATGATGATGTGCTCCTTATTAAAAAACTCATAAATTGATGACTAGTTTTGCATATTTATGAGACGACACTACATAAAATAAAAGAACTCAAATTACATATATTGATACATGTATTTCTTCATCTTCAAGTCCTTTTAGATAGTAAGATTGTTCTTCATCATCTCAAAATACCAAATTACATTACAACATGGGATTTCAAAAAGAAAAATTAATGGACTCTCTTTAATTCCACTATTCAAAACAAGAAAATGAGTTCATCATTATAATCCTTGAGAAATTCTAATAAATTTGAGTATAAAGTCGACCAAATTCAGAATTGGCTCGATTTCACCCTCTTTTCACGCCAAACGATGCACTATGACACTCATTAATGAAAATCTAGACTAAGACTTTTACAAATGATCTCTTAGCACAAAAATAACATCACCATTGAAATCCTCTAGGAAAAATGAAAAAAATGAGTATACACATGGATATGTTCTGTCAATATACCTCATGGCACGCAAATCGAGACACACCATATTTGGCCTTTTATTTAGCATGAAAATCAATACATCTGTACCTTGGGATCCATACCACCTTCTTGATATCTGTGTCGACCTCACGATGATTGCATCTTGGGATCCATGAATATAAATAGTGTGCGGGTCAGATCCGAATTCCAACCCATGTTCGGATTCCACGCTACCATGCAATAATCACTTTATACCTTTTTCGACGATCCTACACCAATGATCATTTGCACCGACATCATTCTTCACTACCACTTCTTCTTTGGCAAGTTCTATTCTTGCATCATTGTAGTCTTGTAAATCCCATTCCAAGATTTCATCAGCTAAAGTATCCCCAAGCCAACTGATTGTCCTCTTTACATCTTCATTCTTTTCAACCCCTGCATTCTTTGAACATGCATAACTTCCCTTTTGATTGATTGGATGAGACAAAGTTTTCTCTTCCCATGATATGACAAAATTATGGATCTGCCTATCTTCATATTCCTTGATACCTGTAGACACAAACCTTTCATTAGCTTTAAAAACATGAGACTTCCGAGTCTCTTTAAATGATTCTAACATCCTTTTTCCATGCAACAATGAAATATTCAATCCATTCATTAGGTATTCATCTACATTATTTCATTATGAAAACTTCTTTTCCAACTTCACCATCCTCAATTTTTGTAAGCACATGACCAATTAAATTTTTTTCTACCTCGATCGATAATTCAAACATCTCTTCTAGTAGTTTCATCTCCTCATCAAAGCTTATGAGCATTGCATTTGAATGTTGCTATTCATATCCTTGATCATTTGCATGGATATATCCATAGACCAACTTTTTCCTGTTTGTTGCACTAATAGGTCCTTGTAACTGCTCTCCAACAATTGCATTTATCAATTGTGTATGGACTTTCTTTGATTACCTTTATGAGACAATTCTCCAAGTTTATATTCCTCCATCTTTATGACAACTTCAAGTGACTAACCATCATATGTAAAACATGAAACCATACACAAATTATCATATTTAAAAACATAAGGCTCTCTAGCCTCATTTGATTCCTTTGTCATCAAATCTTCATGTTGATCTGAACTTTCCCAATAGGTCATAAGACTTTCATCAGATCTCTCATCAACATTCTTATCTTCATCTTCTCCAAGGACTATGTTGATGGGCGTAAATGACACACCATCAACTGGAAGATCAAATCCAGACTGGGGTTGTCTAAATAACCCAATCCGTTTGGAATGAAATGACCCGACGGGTTTAATGGCTCCGTTGGACAACTAAAGTCCTAAAAATAATAAAAGAAAAGAAACTAATCTATAAATCTATGATACTAATAATATTAGTTTAATAATTACAAATGCCAAAATAGAAAAATGAATATGTACATATGGTTATAAACAATGTATATACAACTTGCAAGATTTACTTGGCATCTTGCGAAATGGATGTTCTTAAAAGTGTTTATAAAGAGATAAAGAAAGCACATACATTTTTCTGTTTTCTTTTGAATATTTAAAGCTCTAAAACTAAAGAATACTTAAGAAAATATAATTGAAATAAGAATACATAAACAGTCAAAAGCTAATTCATGTTATTCTTGTTTCATTAATAAATAATTTAAACAAATAATCAACAAACTAACCTGTAACTAATCGATTAAACTTAGTTTATCTTCCTGTGTAATTTGAGCTCCTAACTGTCCTGCATGTGAGGGAAACCTGTAACAGGACAATGCTACTATCTCCAGAATAAATTCAAAGAAAATGTTTGATGTATTGGAGTGTGAATATGACAGCAGAATGATAAGTGTAAAAATCTTATGATCATATAATAATCAATAGCTTAGAATGAAATAAATTCAATTCAAACTATTAATGTAATCCTTCATTTAATATCTAGAATAAATCGACAATAATCAAATGGCAGATTGATTACAGATGTAAAATGGAATAACAAATTACAAACATCATTGAAATACTTAATAATACGAAACACCATATGATAAACAAACTAAAGCTATATCAAACATAATAATATTTCATAAGATTAAGGCATTGGAAGAACAAAAAATGGAATAAGCATCACACAGGTCTAAAGCCAAATGATGAATAGATTCTCCATATAAGTTCTCCAAATCACATGTCCATAATGTATCCCAGCAAAATTTGTTTTCTCTACTAACAGTTTTACAATGATCACTATTTAAACTAGTTTTGGATTAACAAACTCTTATCATGCAAGATAGATTGCAATCCCCCAAAATAGATTGTTTTACAAAAATAGTACAACAGGAAACCACTCCTGTAGGAGTTGGTTTGTCAAAAATTATTACATAATAACAAAGTTTTATCAACATAAAAGAAAGAAACTACTGAATAATACAACATATGATCCAAGGTGGTTTCTCCATGTAAACAACACCATAATTATCATTTTCTTGTAGATAGGAAAACGAAATTGATATTCAGGAAATAATGCTAACTAATATTCAGAAATAGTCTGGCTACAAAATCAGAGATTTTGTAGCTAGTCTTATATTAACAAAGAAAATCAAAATTAAATCTTCCTATTTTGAAATTCATAACAAAATAAAATGAAATAAAATCAAACAAAATCACTTTTACCATTTAGAAATTAGACAGTGAAGGGTAAGACAGTTCCGAATTAATGATGTCATTGAAGTTGGTTGCATTTTTTATAATTATATTACCAGATATTTTGGGTCTTTTATTTTCTCGTTCTGTGCATTCTTTCAACTCTTGGTTTTCTCGTTCAAGTAGAGAATTGTGAGCAACCAGATGTTTTACTTGTGCCTGTAACAATGTTATGTCCCTGTAATAGCGTTATACCCAATCCAAACAACTGTCATAATGCACCGGTGCTATAGCAAGCCGAGGTGGAATGTATTCAACAACGAGTATTTTTTGCTTCCCTGTGGCTTGTTTCAAGTCATGGATAATGCCAACAAAGCCCTCTTGGCCTTTCATAAACAGGGGTAGTCTAGAGACAAAGTCATATTGCTCAATTTGACCAGTAGTTTCGTCCTGAGAAATTGATTATCTGGATATTTTACTGCAAGGAAATTGTCGATCTCGTCGTCTGAGCAATGATCATTGACCTCGATCATAGAGATCAAATTCAAATGATCCTTTTTTTGATTCCTTAAACTCCTAGATATTAATCGACCAGATCTCTTATTCATAAAATTCAACTCTGAGCTTTCCTGTTTCTTACCCTTACGAATTTTCTTTACAGTAGGTTTGTCACTATGGACCTGATTCAGTTTGTTAGCAAGAATAGGGGAAACCTTTCCTTTTAATTCGTCCACTACCTATTCCAACGATTTTCTGGGCAAAAAAATACATCGTGATTTTTTTAACTATGGGGGTTTGCAAAGCAACATACATAGATTCATTAATTTCACAGCCATTAAGTGAATCGAAACCTTGACTCTTGACCACAGGATTATCAGAATTGGGGTTCACATTTAAAGGTGAATTCACTGTGTTGTCGGGTTGGGCAAAACTGTTTTGACTCAGGAAGCTTTCCCAAGTGTCCCTGATTTGTGACATGTGAGATAGCAACATGATTTTTATAATCCCATAATGAAAGAGGCTTGACATAGGGTTCAGGCTTTGTTTCTTATAATGTTTTGACATTTTATACAGGCTCATTAACAAGTAGAATGACATGTTCAACTTAAACCCTATGAACAACATCAACAGTCGGATGTGGGATAAAAACACTAACCCATACCTGCCCTCACACGTTATAAACTTTTTTCAGAATCAAAATAGGGCCGTGCCATCGAGGTTTCAGAAGGGTAATAGGAATACCTTTAGGGCAGTAGGTAGATTTGCGGGAGACCATGAACATACTCCATGGAACATCTTCCAGTTTGGCATTTTTAAACCACTTTTCGCATTCCCACGGGAGTCGTGTTGTCCGAGATATAGAGTCCTCTGTGACCTCCAATTTCACATCCGCGACTTTGGCTCTGAACCCATCGAACGTTTGAGAAAAATCCTGTGCAATCGCTAGGTTGTAACCTTCAAATTTTTGGATGAAGGTTTCCCAATCGTGAGTCTGCAAATCATCTATGGCATCGTCGTGGGCAAGAAGGTCCTGGAAACTATTCGGTTCGATTCGAACCACAGGGGCCATGGTCACTGTGAAATAGACACAATAGATATCATGGGAGGGAGGCTTCGACTTCCAATAAACAAGTAGCAAGGAGAGGTCTGTAAAAACCACAATGGCTCGATACCTATGAAGTTTGGAGACTGTCATGTTTGATAACTTAAGTTTGGAGAGACAGAAAACCAGAGGGCGCATAGACCTAAGAGCCATTACACATAATGAATATCAAACCCTCAACCACTATCAAATTCCAATTCAAACAATGAATGGGGGTCATTAATGTACAAGACAACAGGGTGAGGTGTAGTCGCGAGTACATCAGACCTATACCAAGTGCCATGAATGTGATATGACTGATATACCAAAGAGCATGTATCGATTTTTAACCCAAAGTTGCAGCGCGATTATGGATGAATAATCAAACCACACAATCAACCATTGAAAATCTCATATCATATAAAAAATGTGACAATCAATTAATCAATGAGATTATAAAAATTCAATTTAGTAACATATAGGTGCCTTCAAAGTGTAATCTCTTAGGTAGAAAATACAAACTACAAAATCATTACCCAAGCCAAGTTTTTGTTTAAATTTCATGCTTGTAGTCATGAATTTTAAACAAAACAAACAAAAATTTAAATGAAAAAATCATAAGATAAGTTTATCCCAATCATCGCCTCGAAGCCCAAAAAACATAAATGTTTATAAATGTAAGGAGGTGGCAGCTACATAAAGATATTATCTCTTTGTGATGATTTTTTAATTTTGATAAAATTCGACAGAATTGGTGGCTGCTAACAATGGCGACATGCTGGGTGAAGTAGTTATCTCTACATCACTAGAAAATTTATGTTAGGGGCTCAGATGAAATAAATTTTTAGAAACAGTTAACAACAGATTAAGCGTTCCAATCATAACTCAGAAAATAAGGCAGTTTAGCATTGGATGTATTTCTGTCCGAAGATGTATTATGGTATCTTATTTAGATTACATGTGTAGCGATAACTTCGATACCATTGACAGGGCCACTGCTGCCAGCAGGCATCTATAGCCTCAACATGGATGTCATTTAACCCACTCTAGTACTTATATCATATCCAAGAGTTGTCCATTCATGATAAAAACATCTTCATACTTGATCAAATTAAAAGACATACCTGAGAATCTTCTCAAACCCGGCATTGCTTTGCTGCTAGCGGGCCTGTTCAGTACCCTGACGAAGTTGCCTTGGTATCATGAGTGCATTTACCCGCTGCCAGCAGACCTGTTCAGTGTCCCGACGGGTTTGCAAACACTTCCCACACATTACAGTGCTTCCAACTCTCTAGAATTTGTTTATAAATTTGAAAAAACTTCATGATATTCAAGAGAGCGGGGTGATACTGAAAATCTCATAGTTTGGAATGAAAAGTTTGATTATTTACAAATTATTTTTCTGTTTTGATGACTTTCATCATGATTTGGACAGTTAGATTTCTGTTTAGAAATCACCTCTAGGATGGGGAAGCACACTGAGTTGTTCTCATTAAAACAGGCGTGGTGTTAGAAGTTTGTTAAGGATAATCATGTTTTCCCGTGATTTTAATGAGAAACCAGGAACACAGTTTGAACATAAACTTCCCTCTGCTGATATGAGTTTTAGCACTTACTGCTCAGGTGCTTAAAAAGTTATCAACTGTTGCTAACAGATGAGAATTATGATTCCCTTCAATAAATGAAATGGCGACTCAGACATAATTATTTAGAAAACAAATCAAAATCAAACAAAATGAAAAGAACCAAAATCAAAAACAAAAAAGAAAATTAAAAATATTTACAAGAGGGTGGATCATTAATCGTCAAGCGAAATACCTCTTGAGAGCCTGGCCATTCACTGGGAAAGTGTCTAACTGTCCCCCCAAATTATGCAGATGGAAAGAGCTAGGACCCAAATTTTCAGAAATTACAAATGGTCCTAGCCACGAGTTTTGGAACTTGGTATGTTCCCCCTTACCCTCGTGGGATTTGTCCCACTTGAGAACCAAATCTTCGACATCAAAATTCCTATCAGAAGATGAATTTGCATCAAACCAGCTCTTTACAATTTGTTGGTGTTGGTCAAGTTTATGTTTAGCTTGTGTTCTCACCTCTTCTAGTTTTAATAAAGCATTTCGGTTTTCTAGAGGCATACACTCCTCTTCTTGAACTTTTTGCGATAATTGCAGAGAAGGAAGTAAGACATGTGGGGGGAGGATGGCTTCTCTTACATAAATGAGGAAGAAGGGAGAATTACCAACGAAGGCTTTTGGAGTTACCCTATCAGCCCAAAGTGCATTATACAATGCATTGTGCCAATTCTTGTGGTTTTCTGAAACTATCCTTTTAATAATCTTGATTAAATTCTTATTTATCGACTCTGCTAGACCATTACCTTGAGGGTAGTAGCTGGAAAAATACTTAAGTTTAATCCCTTTTTCCAGAGTGAAAACATTCATATAAAGGGATGAAAAATAAGAGGCGTTATAAAAAACTAGACATTTGGGAATTCCAAATCGAGTAATGATGTGGGAGTTCAAAAAGGACACTACCTGATTGGTGTTGACCACTTTCAAAGGTAAAGCTTCATACCATATAGTAAAATAGTCTGTTGCTATGAGGATGTACTTTTGCTGCTGCGAAGAAGGGGGATTGATTGGTCTGATAACGTCTAAGCCCCATTGCTGAAAAGGTACATCTACAGTAACAGGTTGTAAAGGAAAAGTTGCCTTTTTCACCCGTCCTGCAGCCTTCTGACAGATTGGACACTTACGGGACAACGTATGGGCATCTTTAAATAGGGTAGGCCAATAGTATCCAGCCCTTAATACTTTGTAGGCAGTGGTATCTCCACCAAAATGACCGTCGACATCACCGGCATGAAGCTCAGATAACTCTTTTTCAGACTCCTCCTTTTCTAAACAACGCAGAAAAACACCATCAAAGTTCTTTCGAAATAATATATCATTGATTAACTGGAAAGATGTCAATTTAAACCTAAGTGCTCTTCTATTTTTGGGATCAAGATTGTGAGGAGAAGATCCATGTGTTAAATAAAATCTAATGTTCTCATACCAAGAATTGGGTGTAGCTTGTACACAGCTGATCTGTTTTTCGTTGCGCTAATTTACAGTTGATGTGTTTATTTGACTTTTTTGTTCCTCAACCAAATCAACCACTAGTTTACATAGGTCTTGACCTCTAACAATTTGGGCAAGAGTTATTTCAAGGTCATATTCCTGTAATGAATTCATCCAATTTTCCCTTTTCTCACCCAACTCATTTTGTACTAACAAGTTTCTTATAGTGGGGTAAGGAACAATAACTTTGGTTTTGGATTTCAACAGGTAAGACCGGAAGTGTTTCACTTCTTTAAAAACAACATATGCATGTTGATCTACTACTGGGTAATTAATTTATGCTCCTTTAAAAGCAGAGCTCATGAAGGCAATGGGTATCTCATCACTTTCAACATTTTTCTGTGTAAGCACAACATAGTAGGATCTGTCAGAGGCAAAAGTGTAAAGAGTGAAATCCTGAGAAAAATCAGGACTCATCAAGGAAGGGGCTTCTATTATTGATTTTCTAATTGAATCGAAAGCCTGAATTTCTTGAGGTCCCCATCGGTACAAAAAATCTTTTTTAATTAGATTTTGTAACAGTCTAACCATTTCTGAGAAGATCAGGACAAATCCTCTGACAAAATTAATCTTACCCAAAAAGGACTGCATGGCCTTTTTGGAAGAAGGAGGGGGAAGTTTAGTAATGGCTTAGGTTCTTTCGGGGTCAATAATCATTCCATCCTTAGAAACTATAAACCCAAGTAGTTTACCCTGCTCTACTGCAAAGATCGATTTCTCAGGGTTGAGAGATATGCTGAACGTGTGGCATCGTTTAAGACATCCCTAAGGTGAGATAAGTGATCTTTCTTGTTTTTAGAAAAGACAGTGACATCATAAAGATAGACCACAACTGACTGGTTAACAAGGCCACAAATATCAATATCCATTGCTCTCTGGAAAGTGGAACCAACATTTATCAGTCCAAAAGGCATTTCCTGTAGGCGTAAGTGCCCCATGGGGTACGAAAGGTGGTTTTAAGTTGGTCTGAAGGAGACATAAGGACCTGGTTGTATCTCGAAAAGCCATCTAACAAACATAGTCTTTCATAACCAGACACCTATTGTAGAATTTGTTCCATTGGAGGAACAGGGTAGTTGTCTTTATCAGACGCCCGGTTTAAGTTTCGAAAGTCGACACAGAATCGAATTTCACCACTTTTCTTCCTTATAGGGACTATATTAGACACCCATTGAGTGTGCCTAATTGGGAAAATGATCTTTGCAGTTAGTAATTTGTTTAGTTCATTTTTAATAGTAGGTTCCAATTTAGGATGCATCTTCCTCAATTTCTGTTGAAAAGGCTGAGTCTGGGGTTTCATAGGGATTACATGCTGTATGATGTTTGGATCGAAATTTTTCAAGTCATCATACGTCCAAGCAAATACATCTTTAAATTATTTAAATAATTTTATGAAAGCGAATCTTTCTTACTCAGAGCATCCCTTTCCCAGATTAATGTTTTGAGGATTATCTCTTGTTCCTAAATTAACAGTTTCATAGATCAAAGAGGAATTGTTAGTTTGCAATTGACTACCCTTCTAAACTTGTCATGCAAGTCATAAATTTTCTCTAATCTCACAACAGATCCAGGGATAGAGTTTACCAACTCGAATGTTGATTCAGGATATCGCGGATCAGATATTACCGTGAAGTCTCATAGATTCTCATCGTGAGTGCCTTCATCAATGAATGCATCCTGGAAGGTGTCTTCCATATGTAGAAAGTTGATGATCTGCTGGTCGTCATCGAATACTCTCCAATTCGTGATGTTATCTGGAATTGACGGCCTGAATAACAATTCAATCAAAAACAAATTAGGAGAAAATCCTTCAGCGGGAAACAACTTAGAAACAACATTGGCTAGTAGATATGATTTCGAGTTTCTCATCCTAGGAATAGAATTTATATTAAATGCTATAAATTTATGCATTAAACTCCATACCTCAGTTTGGTAACTTTGCAGATGTGGTGACAAACAATGTATTGCATTTCTTACCTGCTTGACCATGATTTCTGAATCACTGAATACTATCAAATTTTGCACGTCCATATCCAGTGCTTTCTTGAGTCCTTGCAGAAGTGCTTCGTACTCGACTATGTTGTTAGCACACTCAAACTCTAATCGACAAGTGATAAAAGTCTTATTACCTGCAGGGTCGATGAGCACACAACCAACACCTGCTCCTTCTCAGGATTTGGATCCATTGAAATATAGGGACCAGATTTGTGCGTCATTAGCGGTACTTAGCGTATTCGGCAAAGCTGGTGCCTGAGCATAAGCTATAACTTTAGATTGTTGTTCTGGATCAGTTATAGAGGAAATTTCAGTCATAAAGTTACCAAAAAAGGTATTCATTCCCTACGTTTCAATCAAATTTGTGAATGTAACAAAAGGCTCATTTGGATCGTTCATATATGTCACGGTATGCTTCAGATAACGTTCTCTGTTTATTCTAATTTTATTGGGCTGTCCATTTTTAAGCAGCCACAAGTGAGACCAGTCTATAGCAAAATAACCGTGCAACTTTTTTGACCAATCTCTTCTTAAAAATAGACCATAAACTTCGGGAATATCAACAATGATAATTTCAATCACTTGATGAACTTTAGGATTGGATGATAATCTAATCAACATATTCTTAAGCTCACCGATTACTTTAAAATTGGTTCGATCTACTTGAATGATTTTAAGATCAGACGGTTTTACTTCTGCATTAATTTTCTGGCATACAGACAGAGGCATCACGTTTGATGATGCACTGGAGTCAACCATACAATTATGTACATTCCTATTAAAAATTTCAAAGGTTAATAAAAAAGGTGGGACATTTTTCCGTGTGGAAACAACAAAATTCTACTGACTTTTTATTGTTGTCCCTGAAACAATTTTATCTACATTTGCTACAGTTTTTCCTGCTAAGTTCCTTTTGTCTTGAGGTTCAACTGTCTTTTTAGTTGGGACATTTTTAGCTGCGTTTGAATCAATTTCTGCTGATTTTTTGCTGCTAACATCATTCTTTTTACTGTTTTCAGCGATGCTTTGAAGCATTTTCTGCAAAATAAGAGGAAATTTCAACAGTTCAAAAAAATAAATATTTTCCCTTAGTTTTTTTAGATCTTCGATTAAATCATACTCTAAAACTAGGGCAGCCAGGTTTTGTCTAGTTTCAATTTGCTTTGTTTGTTTTGGAAACACATTTTTACTTGCTTCTGGTGTGGGCTTGTTTTGTTTTTTACTCCTAATGTTGTAGGGGTGGACAGTTTCAAAATTTTCTTGAAAGATACTATCCGACAAGTGCCTGAAAAGAGAAGGGGATGAGTCTTTCTCTCCAGGTACCTCTTCCTCAACTGTATCATTAGAATTTTCAGGAGGAACAAAAACATAATTATCATGCGCTTCTAATACCGTTTGCAAAGCATACTGTAAAATTTCAAAATTTAAAGGCTTTCTAAAAGGAGGTTTGAAAATTCCTTTGCTTGTAGACGCTTCCTCGGCGGATATTTTCAAGTCAACAACCCGATTGGACAGTTTCTGGAAAGCTTTATGCAAGCTCTCCAGGTCTAATGTTTATTGTTGATTCTTAGGTTGAGGAGGCCTAGTGAGGATTTCTATTTCTTCTTAGAAGATGAAGTTGTCTCAGCTTCACTACTAAGATTATCTTTTAAGCTCAATATATCTTTCTCAATTTGACTTTCCTCCTCAAAGGCTTCTAACAACATGTTCTTTTTGGAACTTTTAACCGAAATGACTATGTTATTGTGCAAGGCTTTAACATAATATGCAACAATTAGGTTTTCCGCAGGCATCAAATATACAGGGATTTTATTCTTTAACGTTAGAAGCCTTTGGTTAAAGTCGTTCACTTTTTATTTAGGGTTCATTTTTAAGCTAGAGAGTTCCATAACCAAGACTTCCGTAGATTTATCATCTCCAATTTTTTCTAGAATTTTTTTTTTGAACTTGTCCCAATAGATGATGGTCTGGGGCTGTTGAGAGAAATACCAGGTGGAAGCATTTCCCTCAAAAGTATAAGGAAATAATATGCACACTACATCTTTGTGTTCCACATTTCGGAGTCTAATGGCCAACATAAATTTCTTGATGTGATCCTCAACGGATTGCTTTGAATCTGGATCAAATTTGGGCAGCCATTTCTCCGGATGTTTAGGTAATGGGTGTTGGGGTCCAAGCACAACCACACCATCTTGATCGAGCCAAGGTATGGCATGATTGTTTTGGTTTTCCATGGGATATGGTGGTGTTGAAGGATAATATGGTTCAGATGAAGAAATTCCTTCATGTGAAGACTCTCCTCCTGAAGAAGACGGACAAGAACCAAGTGGAGACGGTGGAATACCAGATCCTCCCACCAAGGATAGGTGCTTCCGTAGGATTGGTAGTATTACCACCTAAAGGGTTTTCGGGCAGACCAATGCCTTGAAGTTGTTCTTGAAGGTTTGTAAAGTCAATGGGTTGATTGAGTTTCCTACCAGGCTATCTAATACAGGACAAGGCACTATGAGTTCCTATGAGTAACTAGCGGAAAATTTATTGGACGTTAATCCTTTGAGGGGGTGGTATCACTGGTTCGACAAGAATATCAAGGTTATCGTTTGAGCTAGTTGTTGTTTCAAGTGTAACGTTTGTGTCAGAGCGACTATGCATTACGATGAGAGTGCAAGTGTGTGGGGGAGTCTTACGACCTCCACATGCCATCAATTAAATTCTGGCCCTCCTTCTAGCGCCAGTTGTTGACGGGCGTAAATGACACATTGTCAACTGGAAGCTCAAATCTAGACTGGGGTTGTCTAAATAACCCAAGCCGTTTGAAATGAAATGATCTGATGGGTTTAATGTCTCTGTTGGCGAACTAAAGTCCTAAAAATAATAAAAGAAAAGAAACTAATCTATAAAGCTATGATACTAATAATATAAGTTTAATAATTACAAATGTCAAAATAGAAACATGAATATGTACATATGGTTATAAACAATGTATATACAACTTGCAAGATTTACTTGTCATCTTGCGAAATGGATGTTCTTAAAAGTGTTTATAAAGAGATAAAAAAAGCACATACATTTTTTTGTTTTCTTTTGAATATTTAAAGCTCTAAAACTAAATAATACTTACGCAAATATTATTGAAATAAGAATACATAAATAGTCAAAAGCTAATTCATGCTATTCTTGTTTCATTAATAAATAATTTAAATAAATAATCAACAAACTAACCTGTAACTAATCGATTAAACTCAGTTTATCTTCCTGTGTAATTCGAGCTCCTAACTATCCTGCATGTGAGGGAAACCTGTAACAGGACAATGCTACTATCTCCAGAATAAATTCAAAGAAAATGTTTGATGTATCAAAGTGTGAATATGACATCATAATGATAACTGTAAAATTTTTATGATCTTATAATAATCAATAGCTTAGAATGAAAGAAATTCAATTCAAAGTATTAATGTAATTTGTCATTTAATATCTAGAATAAATCGACAATAATCAAATGGCAGATTGATCACAGATGTAAAATGGAATAACGAATTACAGACATCATCTAAATACTTAATAATACGAAACACCATATGATAAACAGACTAAAGTTGTATCAAACATAATAATATTTCATAAGATTAAGGCAATGAAAGAACAAAAAATGGAATAAGCATCACACAGGTCTAAATCCAAATGATGAATATCTTCTCCATATAAGTTCTCCAAATCACATGTCCATAATGTATCCCAACAAAAGTTGTTTTCACTACTAACAATGATCTCTATTTAAACTAGTTTTGGATTAACAAACTCTTATAATGCAAGATAGAGTGCAATCCCCAAAAATAGATTGTTTTACAAAAATAGTACAACAGGAAACCACTCCTCTAGGAGTTGGTTTGTCAAAAATTATTACATAATAACAAAGTTTTATCAACATAAAAGAAAGAAACTACTAAATAATACAACGTATGATCCAAGGTGGTTTCTCCATGTAAACATCACCATAATTATCATTATCCTATAGATAGAAAAATGAAATTGATATTCAGAAAATAATGCTAACTAATATTCAGAAATAGACTGGCTACATAATCAGAGATTCTGTAGCTAGTCTTATATTAACAAAGAAAATCAAAACTAAATCTTCCTATTTTGACTTTCATAACAAAATAAAATGAAATAAAATGAAATAAAATAACTTTTACCATTTAGAAATTAGACAGTGAAGGGTTAGACAGTTCTGAATTAATGATGGCATTTTAGTTGGTTTCATTTTTGATAATTATATTACCGGATCTTTTGGGTCTTTTATTTGCTCATTCTGCACATGCTTTCAACTCTTGGTTTTCTCTTTCAAGTAGAGAATCACGAGTAGCTAGATGTTTTATTTGTTCCTGTAACAATGGTATGTCCCTGTAATAGCATTCTACTCAATCCAAACAACTGTCACAATGCACCAGTTTTATAGCAAGTCGAGGTGGAATGTATTCAGCAACAGGTATTTTGTGCTTCCCTGTGGCCTGTTTCAAGTCATGGCTAATGCTAGCAAAGCCCTCTTGGCCTTTTAGAAATGGGGGTAGTCTAGAGACAAAGTTATATTGCTCAATTTGACCAGTAGTTTCGCTCCCAAGACACTAATTATCTGGATCTTCTACTGCAAGGAAATCTTTGATCTCATCGTCTGAGCAATGATCATTGACCTCGATCATAGAGATTGAGCTCAAATGATCCTTTTTTCGATTCCTTAAACTCCTAGATATTAATCGACTAGATCTCTTATTCATAAAATTGAAGTCTGAGCTTTCATGTTTCTTACCCTTATAGATTTTATTTATAGTAGGTTTGTCACTATGGCCTTGATTCAGTTTGTTAGCAAGAACATGGGAAACCTTTCCTTTTAATTCGTCCACTACCTGTTCCAATGATTTTTTGGGAAAAAAAATACATCGTGATTTTTTAACCATGGGGGTTTGCAAAGAAACAAACATAGATTCATTAATTTCACATCCATTAGGTGAATCGAAACCTTGACTCTCAGTCACGGGCTTATCGGAATTGGGGTTCACATTTAAAGGTGAATTCACTGTGCTGTCGGGTTCGGCAAAACTGTTTCGACTTAGGAAGATTTCCCAAGTGTCCCCGATTTGTGATAGGTGTGATAGCAACAAGATTTTTATAAGCCCGTGATGAAAGAGGCTTGACAGAGGGTTCATGATTTGTTTCTTATAGAATTTTGACATTTTATACAGGCTCATTAACAATTAGAATGGCATGTTCAACTTAAACCCTATGAACAACATCAACAGTCGGATGTGGTATAAAAACACTAACCCATACCTGCCCTCGCACGTTATAAACTTATTCAGAATCAAAATAAGTCTGTGCCATCGAGGTTTCAGAAGGGTAATAGGAATACCTTTAGGGAAACATGTAGATTTGTGGGAGACCATGAACAAACTCCATGTAACATCTTCCAGTTTGGAATTTTTAAACCACTTTTCGCCTTCTTGCGGGAGTCCCGTTCCCTGAGCTATAGACTCCTTTGTGACCTCCAATTTCACATCCCCGAATTTGGCTCTAAACCCATCGAACGTTTGAGGAAAATCCTATGYGACCGCTAGGTTGTAACCTTTGAATTTCTGGATGAAGGTATTGATGCAAGAGCATCGTAYGCAGCCAGACAAGCAACATAAATGCTGAAGACGGCTGGAAAAGCACCCGTGCACATTTTGAAGTGTTTTGAAGATTAATGGATGGACATTAATGAAACAACTAAGGGAAGCATACTCACATTTATATCTAGATGTTGTAAATAGATCTTGAGCGTTGCTCTCATCTGTCGAATGTAGAGGCATTTATGCGTAATGAATGCAAGTAGGTAGATTTAATTTAATAGATTAGACAGTTTAGAAGCATAGGACGAGAAACATATATAGACACCCTCACCCTTGTATCATTGTAATTTTATGATCATTCATAATTCATAAGCTGTAGAGCTGTAGAGAAGAGACCATGTACATGAATGCTTGAGTTAATATATGAAGCTTTGACTCAATTTTCATGGTGTTATGACGCTTACTGTTTACATTAGTTGAATGGTATGTTTACAACCATTTTTTTTTCTCTGTTATGCACTCATTTCAATGCTGTGTTGTGTGCATGATTTCATGTTGAATGTATGAAGTCAGAAAGAGAAGAAGAATGAGTTTCAATTGTTTCTCTCCCTGAGAATTCCTGCAAAGAGTGTAGTGAACGTTCGCAAGGTGTGCGTTGATGAGGGTTTGAGTTTTATCTCAGAAAGCTCAGGAGAGATATCATTGTTCTCATACCAGCAGAAGTGCAGGTGTAGCCCAGAGTTATGCAAGGTGTGCGCAGGCTGGTTGAAGATTTAGAACTTATCAACTAAGGGGAAAAGTTGAAGGACTACTGTTGCAAAGAGTGCACAGGGTCGAAGACTCAAATAACCAGAGATTATTTGAAAGTCTGCCGCAAGGAGTGCGTGCAGGGATCCTTTTGGAAGCTTGAGTTTACAAGTGAAATCTCAGAAGGGATTTAACCTTTGAAGTGATCAAAAGGAGAGGAAGGTTGGAATCATTGCACATGAGTCATTGAGGAGTGAATCGGGCGGTCATAATCCTCCGTGGAGAACTCACGAAAATCGCGAGGGCCGTAGGATCAAGAGGATCTATAAGGTGGTTAGGAGTTGGACAAACCCACCACCCTGATATCAAAAGTCAACGTGAACTGTGGATCGTGATCAGTTTGAGCCGTTAGATCATTTCATGAATTTA
>SNQJ01S0104305.1:4658-30193 GCA_010110895.2 Picea sitchensis | reverse complement strand
AACTTGGTCCATACCTTTCAAGCATGGCCAAGTTCTTTTTAAATTTGAATGTTGATAGGGTAGTGAATGAATTTGGCTAAACAGTTTAATCTTAGCCAAAGTGTCTAGGTTAGATTAGTGAATAAATCTAGCCAGACTGTCTAATCTTGGTCAGATAGCCCCAGGGTAGAATAAATTCTTAACCCAACAGTTTAATCTGGGTTAATTGTCATAGGAATATAGGTTAGTAGGTAGGCTAGTTGCTTTATTGTTTCATTCCAATAAAACCAGCTTGATGTAAATGTTGCACCATGTTTCATATGCCTAGAAGATCATTTGGTCGAAGCCCCAGGGTGGTGTCTACTTGAAAAGTTTGGGGAAAACCCCATAAAATACATTTATCCTAAGTTTTTCCCAACGCATGTGTTTTCCGCTCCCCATTTATTCTCCCTGCACATATCGACGGTCCTAATCATGGTGCCCATATCTACGGTGTACAGAGCATTCCGAACCCCCCCCCTCCCCCCCCCATTTTGCTTTTAACCGGGGGGGGTGTTTGGAATCACTGATAACATTTGCATGCATCTGGACGGCCCAGGATTGAGCGCTTAAATCAACGGTCAATATTGGATTCCGGACCCCCCCATCCATTCTTCCTTTAATGGAGGGGGGGGGTCCGGAATGAGTGATAAAAGACGTGCAAAGATCTATAGCTAAGAAACGAGCGCGCAGATCAATGGCCCAAAATGGATTTCGGACCCCCTGGATGATCTGCTTTTAACTGAAGGGGGGGGTTCGGAATGGTTTTCCCCCTCTGGAGGGTCCCTTGTTATACGTGGCATAAATCTATTTTCCCTGAAGTTTCATCACCATCTGCTATTTGACAAACCCTCGTCACTTATGGACGTCACCTTCCACTTCTTCCCAAGTTAGTCACATCCCATAACTGTTGTCAGTCCCCTCCCCCCTTTCACTCATGGCAAGCCCCAAGCCCCTTATTACGACTTTTACCTCCAATCCCTAGCCACCACGTCACCCGTCCGTATCTTTCAGCCATCGTCACCTGCCATCTCACCCCCAATTGACCCATTGTCCATTTATTATTGGATAACCTATCCGTTATCCAGTTGACCTGTCTCCTGCGCCCAACTGACCTCAGTTTAAATAAAACCACCGTTATTTCCCTTACTTTCTCTATTCACCCATCGCACCAGAGAAATTCACTTCTTACTCCTCCGTTACATTCCGTCGCCCTCCTCCACTGTTATTCGCCCCCACTAACATTGTGTTTATTGCAGGAACTGTTGCAGAAATGGCGCCAAAGTCCAAACTAGCGGAAGGAGAGGAGAATCTGTTTCTCCCGCCTCCTGTTGACCTGGACAGGATCCCACTGGTCGACAAAGACCGGTTAATCGCAGATACCAAATGTGATTTTGACTTCTCAGACCTCAAGTCATGGCTCAGGGAAGTGTACCAGGACCAGAGTGATGAAATTGGACTCTGGGAGTCCAATTTACCCCTTTACCTCTTTCTCTAGATCCACCATTTCCCCGAGTTCGCGCTTAAGTGTCAAGCCCACTATATTCCCGAACAGAGAGCCATCATCTCCTCGTCCGGATAAATCCTTTTCCTCATCACTCCCGAGTCCATAGACCAAATGATGCAAATTCCTCGTGTCGACTCTGCGTTTCCTTTCAACCTAGAAATCCTTACAGAGTTGTATCAGAAAATGAATTTTCCCCAAAGAGCTCAAATATTCGAGCTTTTCCTTCCCACATCCGCTCAATTCCCTTCCACAAATCCTCCTTATCCGTCTTCCATGTTCTCAACTAAGGGAAAACAAATCATCTCATCCCTTTGCGCTCTGTTGGGATACTATTCCGACCAGTGGGTAGATAAGCCCATTCTAGGTTTTCTATCCATCTTCTCCACTGATGAAAATCCCACCACCCAGTTTGATTTCAGCACATTCTTGGCAGACAATATTCACGAACAATTCATGAATTTTGGCACAGAAGGCATGTTCAGATATTCATTAATACTAGCCTACTTGTTCGTCTTTTTCCAGGCGGATAAATTTAGTTTTTCCATGGAGAAGATGGATGAAGATGGTAAACCTCAGGCAGTCACATCATGGACTTCATTTCTCAAGCATAACTCCACGGAGTATAGTTTCAAGGCATTCATCGATCAGTTCTACCACCCTGTGGTAAGTATGCTGAGCGGCAGGCCCGAGCCTCGAATAAATGACGAAGTCCAGAGAATCCTACGTCTCTCGGACAACACAAAGACCGGGGATTGGTACCTGTATCAAAATCATACCGAGATCAGAGTATACGGGTGCGAATTGGCACTGTATAAGCTGCCCAAGTATTTTCCTATCAGAATCTTTGCTCTAGAATATATAAGGCAGATTATAAATTCAGATGATATTCATTTTTTATCATTGAAGAAAAAGTAGCAGCTTAGAATCAAGGGGAAGATTGGCTCCTTCATCTGCAACAGTTGTGGCACCGGGGAAGAGGCAGATAGGATGTTGAGAGAAATGAAGTTCTTCATGAGCTTCCCATGGCACTATGATCCTTATGGGATCATCTCAGAGATGAGGGTGAAAAACAAGAACATCCCATATGTTCATGTGTCCAAGCCCAAAATTGAGAAATTCGCAAATTAGACAGTGTGGGAGCCCAACACATTGGTCGAAGTGGAACAACAGGTTCCCCCGAACACTGTGCCACCGACGACCATGCCACAGGTCCCAAAAGTGAAGAGGCCGAGGCAGGATTTATCTCCGCCTGTCACTGAGGTATCTTCCGAGGAATTCTAGCTACATACTAAGAGGCCTAAGAGTTCCTCAGTCCCTGGCCCAACCGGGGAAAAAGAGGCCTCGCTTATCATAGTGACCAAGTCTGTTATTCCACCCTTCGGGTTGAGCCTCTATAAGGACATCACCCCAGCATTGCTGAAGAAATCCTCAGAATCCCCATTGAACACTCAGCCAGGCAAGACTGGGCCCAAGATGAGCATTTTCGAGAAGTACGAGCTGATCAAGAAAAAGAATCAGACCCTTACCAGTAGTACTTGCACTCAATTTTGGAAGAAGACGTCGAGTACGCAACATCGGCTTCTGTCAGCATTTGACACAGAAAAGGGAAGAATGCACATGGCCTTCCTCCAGGCACAGGTACCAGATCCCAAGGTGATCACCGACTACAATAGGGCCACCTTCAAATTCCAGACGAAGGACGTGCACCCAGTCGATCAGATGGATCTGCACAAGCAGACCGAAGAAATGGTTTTCTATACATTGGCGCATGCTTCCGCTTCTGCAGCTAAATTGCAGGTGTCACTGAACAATGTTCAAACACAACTCAAAATGGAGAAGATTTCATCATTCACAAAAGACAATAGGATCAAAACTATGGAGGAGCTGGTCCTCAAGGTCGGTTATGATCCTTCGAACATCAAATAAGTAGAGGAAATGATAAAGAAGAAGAACATTGATATAGCATCCTTGAGGAAACAACTGAAGCTCCCACCCACAGAGGACTTGCAGGCGAAGGAGATAGCAGAGAAAGAAGGCGAAAAGGATGAGATGCTAAAGCTGCTCATGGAGCAGAATGCATAGCTTAGAGAAATGGAAGCTGAGATGGAGAAACTGTTAAAAGAGAAAGAGAAACTGAAGCCAATGGAAGTCATTCCATTGAGTGCTATCCCAATTGCAGGAGTGAGCACAACATCAGTGATAGCAGCCCCGTCCACGACTCCATCGACATCTCAAGAGAAGACAACAGAGTTGGCTGATTCCATGGAAATGATGAACCTACAGGAGACAGAGATCAGCAGGCTAAAAAGGAGATTGAGAACCTGTAGTAACTCAAATCTTCCTTCCAGACCAGCATATCTAAGGAAAAGCAGGTGACAGAGCAGCTCAAGCAAGAGTTACAGCATCTCCAGAAACAAACAGTGGCAGGAAAGACATTGGCCGAGGTTAAAGAGAGTGTATGGACAGATATCACTAAGTCCATGAATGAGATATGGCCCATGATCCAGATCATGTTTGATAAAAATGAGTTGGTCCATAGGAGAAAACAAGCCATTGAGAAGATCAGAGGAGAATAGGGAGATAGGCCAACATAGGCAAACGAGATCATCAAGTTCCTCAATTCCAAGACCAGGGAGGAGCTGGAAGAGCTGAAGATTGAAGACAGAACATAGACCATCCTTGAGGTCAAAAGAGTTTTGACCAAGAGAGGACTAATGCTTCAGCTGGAAGAAAAGGTTTAGGCCATGGACCAGGGGGTACAAAGGTTCTTCAGTAAAATTGAAGCTCTCCAGAAGAAAGGTCTACCTGGTCTGAAGGTTATTAATGATAAACTGATGACACTCCCAGATTACAAGAAAAGATTGGTTGATGTGTCTAAGGACAGTTCAAAGTTTGCAGGGATTCAAGGGAGCATCACCGGCAAGGCATTCCTGGGTGCCCTTCAGTGGGACATCAGTATCCAACACGATATTTGATACATATTCCTCACCAAGCCTACATTCGCCAAGTATACGGAAATGGACAAAGTGTATCGAAGACTGGCCAAAGTCAACGTGCCTAGTCATCTCAGATGGGAGGAACTCTGCGATCTAATTGATTAGCAGATGAGTTGTCTAGGTCTATTCAGCTATCCGGTCAGATGAGGTCATGCAAAGGCTTCATCAACGGTCTACCCAGAAATCAGCATGCAGTTACACCAAGTCATCAAGCAGTTCCTAGATTTAGGAAATTTGTTAAGTTAGTTAGGATAAAAATAGATTTAGCACATCCTGGTCATTAATGAAAGGACCGTTTGTAATTTGAGTTATAAATACTTCACCTTTCGAAGTATTGAGGTTTGTTGATCTTCACACCCTGACGCTATCAGACTGTAATATTTTCGAAGAGATCTTCCGTTAATAAAAAGGAGGCACTTTTACAGGATTCTTGTGTGTATTCACTGGTGATGTTTTCTCTCTAAGTTGAATGTTATTCTTGCTTCGTGATCATCTTTTTTTCTAATCCTAATCTTTAAGAGTAACGAATGTTGCAGGATTTATCTCGTATACCCTGTTTCTGACTCGAAAGATTTTAGTGTTTATCTTCTGGTGTTTTCAATTAAGAAATTCTTAACTGGTTCTTAGTTGAAATTATCTTTATCATCTTTCTTCTGTTCATCATTTAAGCTACTAAGAGATCCAGTGAGTATATTATCTCGCCCTGTGGAAGTCTTCCTTCACGTTTCGATTTTGAATTTCATATTTTATTAAAACACAGACCCCATAGCCCAATGGATGTGTAGACTATCTCAACCAATTAGAAAAAATACTTTGACTACAAAACCAATATATTTATTTACCTAGCCTAATATTTGAAATTTGAAACATAGCTAAATCTAATAGAGAGATCCCTCTATGAAGTTGGAAGGGCTAGATCCCAGCTTCAAAAGTGGTTGGATAAAGTTACATTTCATAGATTTCTTCTGCTGTCAACTTCTAGGGAATTTACCAAGTGCTAACACGTTGAACCCTGGGTCTGCGCCTGTGCCAACAAATGGTTCCATTGCCGGGACCTGAAACTGTGATCGTTGGGAACTGAAGTAAGGAAAAAAAGAGAAGCTCTGTGAGTAGATTTGTTGCTGAAGTATGCAGTAATCTACTTAACTTGTGAATATTTGTGCCAAGAAAGTTAGTTGTCTGAATAAAATAGGTAAGATCCTATAAGAGGTAATCTTTGTGCTTTGGTAAGAGAAAGATAAGTGAAGATTTTGTTTTGAAAGCATGAATTTACGTATGTTTAATGGATTTTGTCCTAGTCTGAAGGCTAGGGCGCAGTTTAAAGAAAGAGTTGATTTGTATAAAATTAATGAAGAAAGATATGTTATCCCTATGCATAGAAATATTTTTTGGACTGATAAGTGGATGTAGGAATCTAGAAATAATTTTTGCATACTGCAGGTCCAACACTATGATCCTAGGGGAAGTACGCAGTACATAAAATATTGGGGAACATTTAAGAGAAAAAGAGGATTGAATTTGTGTTATAATTGTAGAAGGTTGGGACATCTTACTAAGGAATTCCCTAGGGTATGCCCTATTTGTATTTTTTGTAAGGTTGTTGGTCATGATGTTGAGGATTGTCCAAGGATTATTGCTAAAGTTGAAAGGAGGGACATGAGACAAGAAAATTATGAAAAAAGTCAAGAGGCTAAAGGTATGTTAGAAAGTCATAAAGAGAAAAGGTCAGAGGAAGTTTAGACTATGTTACTATAGTTGGAAGAAACGATGGATGTTCATAAAGATGGTAGTTTACCAGAAATCCTGAAAGCACAACAACGCATAATTGCAAGAATAAAAGACTTCAACATAGACTGTATAGTCTTGGATGAAGAAACAAAAGTGAATACTATGACAGAAGAAACTTGGGAATTTTTGGGAAAGCCTATTGTGGTACCTTCTTTAGGAAGGATAGGCTTTGTTAGCACAGATTATTATCGGGGGGGTGTTTTCCCTAGTAAGTGGCATTCTGGTGAAGAAAAAATGAAAGAAGAGGGTTCAAAAAACCTATCAAATGTTTTTATCCTAAGTCGG
The DNA here is from genome assembly GCA_010110895.2 of Picea sitchensis. Taxonomy (NCBI): domain Eukaryota; kingdom Viridiplantae; phylum Streptophyta; class Pinopsida; order Pinales; family Pinaceae; genus Picea; species Picea sitchensis. The sequence continues at coordinate 23,599 of SNQJ01S0104305.1, read as the reverse complement.
GTGATGATATGACATTTTGGCACCCACTTAGTTTCAGTCATCTCATCAGCTCCCTATCATCAAATTCCACATATGTCTGCCAAGTCCTCCTTGCAAGCGTCCAACAAAGGTCCAGATGGTGAAGTTCAGAGTGTGGCCCATCCTGATCCCGATGCAGAAATTTCATGAAAGTGGGGTGACAATTGAGACCTCGTCTCACCCTCTAAATGGAAAACCTGCAGAGAGTGCCCATAAAGGCAGACTGTCAATTATGGATAGATTTTCCTTTAAAACACATAGTTGCGCCTAGCTCGCATCTGACAGAGGCGGCACCGACTGAAAACGTTAAAGTGGTTGTCCGATCATACTCCTGGTGGTTGCAGAAATCATGAGTATATGTATGCAGTTTTAATATTTTGTTAAGGTTGATGGTTTCAATAAACTCCTGTATTGTAATGTTATAATGAAGCTCTGGTTCTCTGGTTATGTAACTTGATTTGAGGCTTCTTTTTAATAAAAGTCATCTTTTATTTCCATCTTATTTGCATCTGATACTGAATTTTCATGATTGAAGGATTCACATGGATTGTGGTGACTGTGTTGTAATGGATGTTTGATTGTAGTGCAGTTATAGCATTTTTAGTTTCCTGAAACTTCGAATTCAAGAGGATCTTTCTTTTAGAGTTTTTCCTCCTTAGGTTTTTGGAAGACCTGGTGTCCAGAGTAGACCTTTACATATTCTCCTCAATTTCTTCCTCCTACTCACCCTTACTACAACTTACTGGTTGAAGTTGATCAAGACCTCATTTTATTGTGCATATTGCCCCGGTTTTTTGAGTTAAAATGATATTCTCTTGATTCTACCCCATTTGACCTCTTAAAATCCATTAACCATGACATATAACCTGATGGGTACTAGGCTTACCTCTTCCATAATCTAGAGGCGACTTTTGGTGCTAAAATTTCTAGCGTCATTGTTGGGGAACGAATTAAAGACATTTTCCTGGGTAAGAACGACAACGAGCTACTGATTCTGAAGGTGCATCATACATCAGTACCATTGAATATTACAACCTACACTTGGCGAATCCACCATCTGGCGACTCCACTGTTTTAGTTTTGGCTCCTAAACGAAGACACACGAGGTCCACTTCACTGCTGCCGCTAACAACGTCTGAAGCTGACCCAGAGGAAATTATCAGAAAGGGAAAGACCACTCAAAAAGGTACCTCCACATATGTACCAAGTTTTTCTGATAATTTTCATAATCCCTCTTTACAAAATCTAGTAATTGTTTCTAATTCTCCTATTATACAAACTGCTAGAGTTTCAAGAAATTTAAATTTTGGGAGTTTTCCTGCCGATTTATCCCCTCCTATTCTTGGTTTGGAAGGAGAGATATTTGACCTTATAAGTCTTTCCTACTCCTCCTCCTATTAGAGTTGTTGCAGTTACAAAAGGGGAAACCTCTATTACCTATATCCCCTCATATTTATATCCTAATGTTCAACCTTTTCCTTTTTCTCCCAGAAGAACAACCCCAGTCTTGCCTATCCAAACTCCATCTCCTCCTGGTTCTCCTCCTGTTCACACTCCAATGGTAGGAGATAATCCCCCCAGAACTAGGATGGAAGCTATAGTAGCTTCTAGGTATGCTCGTCTTGTGTTGCCTCATCCTCTGAATGCCCTCCCAGCGGATGGCTACCTTAAGAAGTTCCCCAAGTTCACAAGCAAGGGAGACATAACCACAGAGGAACACCTTGAATCCTTTTACAGTTTTACAGATTGTCATGTCATCATGGATGTAGATGTATGGATGAGGATTTTTGTTCATATCCTTGAGGGCGAGGCTAGGAAGTGGTTTAGGGCCTTGCCTCTTGGATCTATCAATGGGATAGAATCCCTATATGAAGCCTTATTAAACAATTGTGGGGATAGAAAGGATTTCCTTTACTATATTACAGAGTTTGGATCACTAAATAAAAAGGAAGGGGAATCTGTTTCTGACTTCTTAAAGAGATTTACTAAAATGTATAGGAAAATTCCCACTGAGGTTAAGCCTATAGAAACCTCTGCAAAGATTACTTATTCTAGTTCTTTTGACCCTGATTTTTGCCTCCTGTTAAGAGAAAGGAGAGATACCTCCTTGGCTCATACGCAAGATGCATCCTTTGAAGTAGAATCCAATATTATGTCAGTTGATGAGATTAGAAGTAAGGCTGACAGGGAGAGAAGAAGGGGAATTTCTGAAACTTCAACCTCTTCCTTTGTTGCCCATCCTCAAGATGATGAGCTTATAAAATTAGTAAATTTTCTTTCTGTTGATATGGAGAAGGTAAAACTTGAAGAAAGATAGGCCTATATAAGTACTAAAAACGTTGATAATAGAGGTACGTTCAGGAGACCTAATAATGCTCCTCAGATACTTCCAAGAGATGAAAGAGGTTGGGCTAGGGATGATCAAATAATTCAAGCCCATCTCCAAAATAACCTTGTCACTGATGAAGAAGAAGAAGAGGAGGTTGATCCCGAAATCCATTGTCTTTGGGATACCTCCTCATTTCCCCATTTAACTCATTCTGCATACGAGGATTCTCTAATGGATGGCCAATTAAGTGAGTTGAGTAAAAGGGGAAAAACCAGACACACTCCCAAAATAAAGAAGGGAAATTGGGCATCCCTGATCGACTTACCAGATCAGAAAAATATGCTAAATATATTGCAAACCGAAGAAAGGAAAAGAAGGCACAGAGCCCCCCCACCAATGGTAAAAAGTCTTGTTCTAGAAGTGATATAATTTCTAAATCCCCCCTCCTATTTCATCTTTGAGCATGAAATAAAAAATATTAGAATCCATGTACCCATTTCAGAGCTGGTCAATCATGAAGAATTCAAAGGGTGCCTCTCCAAAATGTTGCAGGCTGAACCTTCATCTCATTCCACAGATTTAGTAAACCTCCAAGATGAGAATCCTATAGTCATCCTAGGTCCTTTGGTAGAATATAGAGATGATTAATCCCCTCCCTTATTTACTTCATTGAACATACATGACAAGGTGTTGCACAAATTTTTTATGGATTCAAGGGCATCTCACAATCTTCTGCCTAATATTTTCATGGAAGAGCTTGGTATGGAGATTACGAAAGCCTACCATGACCTGTATTCTTTCGAATCTAGGAAGGTCAAGTTCCTTGGGGCTATCAAAGACTTGGTCGTATCTCTGTTCTAGTTTCCAATGTAAAGCGTGATCATGGACATCATGGTAGTTGAAGTTACCCCTAAGTTCGATATGCTTATGTTTATATCTTGGATAAAAAGACTAGGTGGAACTTTGTAGATGGACCTCACCTATGCTATCATTCCGGTGTTTGGGGGTGAGCATAGGAGACTTTACAGGGAAGCTCGGTGGTCCTACATTATTAGTGATGAAGAAAACCCAACAAACCATCCTATCTTTTCTCTTGACATAGATTTGGGATCTAGTTTGCTGCAACTCATCGATGCTCCTGAACCTCCTCTGGAAATCAAAAAGTGACATATTACATTTTGTGAAAATTCCCCTCCTATCACCTCTGTGTGGAAAATTTTCTTCGATGGAGCCTCTTCTAAGGAAGTTGTTGGTGCAAGAGTGGTTCTTGTTTCACCTGCTCAAGAGACTATAGCTTTGTCCTACAAGTTAGAATTCGGAGCTACCAATAATGTGGCAGAGTATGAAGCTCTTGTCTTAGGTTTGAGGGCTGCAAAAGACATGGGAATTGAAGAGATATCAGTATTTGGGGATGCCGAGTTAATTGTCCATCAAGTCAAAAATCTTTACCAACCTAAGCACCCTAGGCTAAGAAGTTATAGAAATGAAGTGTGGGACCTTATTGACAATTTTTTCCTAGCTTTAACCATTTCATTTATTCCAAGAGAAGAAAACATCATGGCTAATTTTGTGGTTGTTTCAGCAAGCAATTTCAGATTCCCTTTGCCACCAAATCTCAGGTATGATGTAGAAGTAAATTGCAAACCCTCTATACCTGACAATGTCAATCATTCGAAAGTATTTGAGGATGATCTTGAGATCAAAAGATTCCTTGAGACTGTTGATGAGTTTTCTACACTACATATTAATCAAGATCAGGATTTTTAAAGTAATCCTCATGCTAATGTTTTCCTGAACAAAATCACTAATCACCATATTGTTCAGTTGCCTATAAATCACATTTCGAAGGGACTAGTTCCTTTAGAAAGACTATTTGATGGAAACGATGTGGCAGTGAAAGTTAAAGGATCGGTCGATTATGCTAATGTAGCTGAATGCAACATTGGTACAAAGCAAGATCCAAAATTTGTCAAGTTGTCGAGTAGTTTGTCAAGGGAACAAAGTGTTGAATATGATGATATATTAAAGGAATTTGCTGAGGTGGTTTCCTGGAATTATGAGGATCTCAAAACATATGACACAAGAATCATTGAGCATAAGATCCCACTAAAGGAAGAGGCCAAGCCATTTAGGAAGAAACCGAGACAGATCAACCCTATGTTGTTGCCTATCATGGAGAAAGAGGTAAAAAATATTTTAGATGCCCAGATTATCGTTAATTTGAGGTATTCTGAATGGGTTTCCAACTTGGTCCCAGTGAGAAAGAAGAATGTAGAAATCAGACTTTGTCTTGATTTTAGGAACCTAAACAGAAGCTCCAAGAAAGATAATTACCCATTGCTGAAAATGGAGCACATATTACAGAGGGTGACAGGTGCATCCAGGATGTCCATGATTGACAACTTTTCTGGCTGCAATCAAATTTATGTCTTACCTGAGGATAGAGAGAAGATAACATTCACCACTCCATGGGGTACATTCATGTATGCCAAGATTCCCTTTGGACTGATGAACGCGGGAGAAACTTTCCAGCGCGCTATGGACGTTGCCTTTATTGGGGAAAGGGATAAATTTGTAGTCATTTATCTGGATGACATTACAGTTTTCTCCAAGACTGATAAAATACATTGTCATCATCTAAGAAAGGTCTTCCAAAAATGCAGAAAATTTGGTCTCTCCCTGAATCCCAAGAAGTCATTGTTTTCTATGAAGGAGGGAAAATTATTGGGGCACATAATATCAGATGAGGGAGAAAACATTGATCCCAGTAGGGTGGAAGCCATCCAAACCTTATCACTCCCTAGATCCAAGAAATAAGTTCAGTATTTCTTGGGGAAGATTGATTTTCTGAGAAGGTTTGTTTCTAATTTTGATGAACTGGTGAAGGACATTATAGTCATGTTGAGGAAAGGAAGCGAAATCAAATGGATTGTTGAATCTCATAGTTCCTTCAATCAAATAAAGAAGTTTGTTCCCAAAGAACCTGTGCTCATCAGTCCTAATTACTTCAAATATTTTATGATTTTCTCCTTTGCTTCATTTGACACAGTGGCAGTCATTTTGTTGCAAAATAATGATGAAGGGTTTGAACATCCCATTGCATTTTTCAAATATCTATGTCTTGCATTCAAAGGTCATTGCATATGTCCGTTCATCTTCTGTGAAGGAGATTCTCATTCAACCTGACATAGACGGGAGAAGGAGCGAGCAGATTGCTAAAATCCTTGAATTTGACTTGGAGATAAGGCCCACCAAATTGGTTAAGGGTCAAGGTTTAGCAAGGTTGATGGCTGAATCTAATTGCAAATCCTTGGGGGTGAATTTCATCAACACTTGCTCAGAAAATAAGCAATTTGAGTTGTCAGAGACAAGTTCCCAAGTCGGCCCTCCATTAGCAGGATGTTCTTGGTACAGGGACATCATTTGTTTCTACAGAAGTTGCAACCTCCTGATGGCATGGAAAAAAGAAAGATAAGAGATTTAAATCTCAAATCAATTAAGTATTACCTCATTGATCATGTTTTATATTGGAAAGATCCTCTAGGAGCATTGTTGAGATGTTTAGATCCATAGGAAGCCCAAAAGATCATGTATGATTTTCATGATAGTTTGTGTGGGGGACATCACTTCTGGAGAACGAAAACCTACAAGATTCTTAGAGATGGTTATTTTTGGCCTAACTTATTCACTGATTTTTGTGCTAAAATCAGGGCTTGTGTCAAGTGTCAAAAATTCTCAGGAAAATAGCAGTTCAAGTCCCTGCCTTTGAAGCCTGTGGTAGATTCAAGAGCCTTTTAGTAGTGGGGCTTAGATTTTATTGGAGAAATTTATCCTGCTTCAAGTGGTCAACATAGGTGGATATTGACTGACACAGATTACTTTACCAAGTGGATAGAAGCCATCCCCACAAGGAGTGCTTCACATAAAGTAATCATTGGTTTTCTTGAAGATATTATGGAAAGGTTTGGTTGTCCAAAAATAATTGTCACTGATAATGTTGCATCCTTCAAGGCCAAACCATTGATTCAATTCTGTGAGAAACTTGGAGTTGCATTGAGTCACTCAACTCGTTACTACCCCCCAGGGAATGGATTGGCACAGTCCTCAAATAAGAGCCTTATAAAGATCATCAAAAGATTGTTAGTGGACAATAAGAAAGCATGGGATTCAAAGCTCAAGTTTTCTTTGGGGTATGACAGAGTGACAACAAACAAATATCTTGGCGTATCTCCTTTTCATCTTGTATATGGAGTTGAGGCCATATTTCCTTCTCATTTGGCCTTACCCGTGGAAAAATTCTTCCAATACTACTAAGGAGAGCCTGATGATATGATCAGAAGAATACAACAACTGGTAGAAGTGCAGGAGACCAGAGAGCAACTACTGGACAGAGCACATGACCATCTGCAGAAGATCAAGTAGGATTTTGACGAAAAGGTAAGAAAGGAGGATTTCCAACTGGGATATCTAGTGCTAAAATGGGATGCACCCAAGAAGGACAAAGGAAAAAATGGAAAGTTTGAAGCCTTGTGGATTGGCCCCTTCAAGATCTCTGGGAAGTTTCCAAATAATACTTACAGGTTGCAGAATTTGGAGGGTGATGAAGTTTTTGGAGGCCCTGTAAACGGGCATTTTCTGAAGAAGTTTTTTTATTAAGCCATGAATGGCTTCCCATGTCATTGTAAATATCATATTTTCTTTTTTTCATGCTTTTAATAAGTGACTCCACAACCCAGCAGTAAGGCGACTGAAGCTACAAGTTCTTGGTAGCTCATAGGGAATGTACTATCCCCCATGGAGACTAACGTTAGCACACATTATTGATCAGGGGGGTGTTTTCCCCAGGAAGTGGAATTTTGGAGAATAAAAAATGAAAGAAGAGGGCTAAAAAAACCCATCAAATGTTTTTATCCTAAGTCGGGTGATGATATGACATTTTTGTGCCCACGTAGTCCCGGTCATCTTGTCAGCTCCCTATCATCAGCGTCCACATATATCTGCCAAGTCATCCCTGCAAATGTCCAACAAAGATCTAAACGGTGAAGTTCAGAGTGCGGCCCGTCCTGATCTCGATGCAGATAGTTCATGAAAGTGGGGCGGCAGTTGAGACCTCGTCTCACCCTGTAAATGGAAAACATGCAGAGAGTGGTCGTAAAGGAAGACTGTCAATTATTGAAAGATTTTCCTGTAAAGCACATAACTACGCCTGGTTCGCATCTGACAGAGGAGGCACCGACTAAAAACGTTAATGCGGTGGTCCGATCACACTCCTGGTGGTTGTAGAAATTATGAGTATATGTATGTAGTTTTGATATTTTGTTAAGGTCGATGGTTGAGCTAAGATCTCGTATTGTAATGTTTTAATGAATCTCTAGTACTCTGGTTATGTAAATTTATTTGAGACTTCTTGTTTAATGAAAGTCATCTTCTATTTCCATATTATTTGCATCTGATACTAAATGTTTATGATTGAAGGATTCACATGGTGTTGGCACACAGGGGCAGACTCGGGGTTCAACGCTTCAACAACGCACCAACAAAACCCTAACTACCTTCCCTTTTGGCAGCACCTGCACAGTAGATGAAGTCTCACATGAGTTAGAGGCAGGGGTGGTTGCAGGACTCCAGTGTCTACAACCTTAGTTTGACACAAATCTTTGATTACAATACTCTAACAAAGAATTTAGTAATTAACATTCATTAGTATTCAACCAATATTTACTTCGTCGATAAAACCCTAATTATAGTGCAATGCAGTATTCAACCAGATATAACATATTGAAGCACTTAGCATAAGGAAACAGATCAGGTCTAGCATCTTATTCACATCATTAGGAACTAAGCTATCATATTCATCTAAGAATACATTATTTCACTAAGTATTAATCATATAAATAATCTAACTATACTTCTCAAAGAAACCATAACACAGGATATACGTGGTTCACCCCAGAGTGGGGCTACATTCACCAACTCTTCTCTTCGTTATTATCTTCTTTCAATCTTCTACAAGCACAAAGCCCAAAAAACCTACTCCACATAGGACAGGATATTTTTGCACCTTGCTAGGTCTTCCTTCCCTGAGTTAGGTCACAACACAAAGCCTTCTTACAATCACTTGCACTTAGCTATGCAAGTCTTAACACATAGTATGCACAAAGCATCCACTAATATTCACACTTAGCACATTATACTTCACTTTCTCTCTCTAATTACATCACCTAGATTTATATTTATACATTACAAAATGGGCCTAAACATGGGTAAACCCATGGGCCAACATCCATATCGTTTACATAAACCCTAATCCCAAAAACTTCCCTAAAAAGGGGTCGAGATCCCACAATATCTACTTCAACTTTCACTCTGCCTTCGACCAGCCTGTTGAAGTCCCAAAAGAAGTCAAACATGACCAAGTATCTCCAAAACTTGGTCAAGGGCCAATAGGACCCCAACACTCACCAGTGACTTGTCCCGAGTCACTTTGCTATGGGTAACTCTGCCTCAATATCCTCGATCTTATTTGACATGTTTCTTCGCCAAGGACACCTGCTCGGCAAACTCTTGAATACCTACCTCTTTCACAAGTACCTCTACGCGTTGTTCTACTGAAGTGACTACTTGTTCCAGCTCTTCGCCTCGACCTTCAATCTCCTCAAAAAGTAGGCAAGATGCATCTTGAAATGGCTAGATCTTATGAGTCACTTCCATGACTTTTCTTTGTATGGAATTGACATGTTGTTGAGTTGTGCGTTGTTCTTGGGATATTTTCATCCTCTCAACTGTTGATAGGAGTTTTATTTGCACTTGTAATTTTGTTGCTTGTTGTTTTTCCTCCTGGAGCTGTGACTCCAGTGTCTTCCGTTCAAGGTCCTCGGTAAGGCTCTCATAAGTCTGTGCACTACGACTGCTTAGCTGTTTAAATTCCACAGCTAATGTTTTGATCCTTTCAACTTCCTTTCGAGCAGTTGCTTCTCTCTGGTCTCTCACTTCCTATGGAGTGCTTGGAACTATTTGTAGCTCTAGTTATGTGACTCTCTGTTGAAGCTGTTGAATGGCTTCAACAATCTTCATCACTTGATTATCCACTGGGCCTTCCTCCATTTTCTCTAAGCCTGTCACATATTGAAGTGCTCTGCATGCAGCTTCTTTAACTCCAATCTACTTTGTGAGCAGTTGTTTTTTCTCCTGCTAGATCTGTGCTCTATCCTATTCGAACTTGGTTTGGAGGTCGTCCTTCTCCTGTTGCGCAACTCGACGCTTCTCTATGACTTCCTCTTGCGCTTTCTTCAATGTCATTGTGGCATGTTCTTTTTCTTCCTCCATGCGATGAAGGTGAGCTTCGGTCGCATCATATATTCTGTGGATTTGGGCAGGCTCATCTCCCAACTCTATTTCATCTGATGGCGGGGGCGCACTGGACACTGCATGGCTGGAGTGAAGGGCTTGTTGTACACCTCTTGGCTCTGTCTCAATTCTATCATACAAGGCTTCTTGTTTTTCTTCATTTTTGTGAAAAATATCTTTTGAGGCATCTGATACAACTATTATAATGAATTCAAAGTCATCGACCATGAGCATAGTCTGCAGCTTCGTCTTACTTGCTTTGGAATTCTTCCGTGATGTAGGTTTCACTGGGGAAACATTTATTTTCTCGGATGTCTCTGCCTCTTCAAGAGGGTTCCTAGGTGGTGTTACTTCGCCCTGCTTCTGCTTGTATTCTTTCCCTTCTTTCTCTTCTTTAACCACTTCATGATCACCTCCTCTACTAGGTGAATTAGATGCAGTATCTTCTGAAGTACTATGTATTTCCTGTACATCTTCCTTCTTTTTCTTTCTGCTACTGTTGGGTGCATCATACGCTTTCTAAGTAACCACTAGACTTCCAATGAGGCTGGGATCAGATAGTGTTGCCTGGTCTACTAGTATAAGGAACTTTGTGGGCCATTCCTTAGTGATTTCTTCCAAGTCCTCCTTTGTGAGCTTGTAGTAGGAAACAATATCTTCTTTAATTTCATCTGCTAGCACAGTAATATAAATAAAGTGCCTATTTGCGTGGAACTTCATAAGGGGCTGGAACCTGTTCAGGGTGTGTGGCACCATACGAGGGAAAGACTCAATCGTCTTCTTCTACTGCAGGTAGTAGGTATGAAATACTTCATTTGACTTCCATTGTCTGCCCATGTTGCTCGAATACTAGAGCATGGTGAACTTCGCAGTTAGTGGCTCGAACGACTCAATGTCATGGAAGGTCGCACCTTCTGGCATCTCCCAAGAAATAAATACGATGAGGATCAATACCTAGCTAAAATGGAACTCATAGCCCTGATCTTGAGCTTTGTGTAAATCCAATTCTAACTAGTTGACTAAGTAACTAGCCCAGTTCATCTGGATTCCTTCCACACATTTTCCAGCGAGGTCAATGACAAACCCTGTGACTTGCATGGTCTATTCTTTTAGAATAGCTTACCAACAATCAACTAGAAAGTAAGGAGCATTGCACCATTTTGAATGGAATCTACCTTGTAGCCTTGCATCCCATTCTCTACATCGATGTAGGTGTCTTTAATCCTCTATGCTAATGTGCAGTCTGCAACCTTCCCTCGATAAAATTCTTGTGGGTATGGTCTTTGCATGCTCAATCTGGTGATCCTATGGATCAACATCGGATCGACGGTGATTCATTTTTCTAACCATAGATACCCACCATGGAAGCATGACAATAGGATCTTAACGCACACGTTGACCTCTTGGTGCTTTCCAAAATGTGGTAGCTTCATCACGCTCAAGATAATGGACCGCATGATTTCCATGGTCCATGGTTGGGGGATGATCTTCAACTTCTTCCCCTTCAACTTGGTTAGATACTTGTGAGGTACGAGCATGCCATAGCTCTTGCAGTCTCCCAGATTATGGTCATTGATATTCAAGGTTAGAATCCTCTCCAACTGTGGTATGAATGATTGTATTCCCTTAGAAGGTACACAGTTATGAATATGTAGTTGAAGTCCCTCGAGACACTTTCATGACTCACCACACCGGATAGGGGTGGGTTGTAGTCAGTAAGGATAGACGAGATTAACTTCGCATTCGCCAAGTCATATCGATGCTTGGTTATTTTATCGGTCATAGCTCGGGATGGTCCAGATCCACGAGCATTCGACGGGGAGGCTTGCACTCCTCGCATCGATGAGGATTGGATGCTTGCGGACATCACCTTCTCGGCCATGAGGTCTATTAGAATCTCTTCGACAACTTTTTATGTTGCAATAATTTTGTCTGACATGCACACTCGATATCTGGTATCTTTGATTGATGAACAATACTCACTGTAACAAAATAGATGGTGAGGTTTCAATGATCACTGTGCCAAATCAAATGGTTTTTTGTGGTCTCAGATAATCACAATTGGCAAAAGTGTTCTCGGTGCAACACTCGACGGGATAAATAAGAGATTGTCATAATGGTTTCTTTCAACGGGTTGCAAAGCTTTATTCAATGCAATTCCATCCATTATGGCATGGTCCACTGGAAAGATTTTGGTCCATAACTACTCTTTTAACCATTCGGGAGTGTCGGTCTAATGGTCATAATGCCTCCAATGGTGATATTTCTCCGCCATGGTGAAGTGCCATTATGTGTTGTACTGATATTCTGAAAAAATTCAAATTCTAGAAACCTTCCTTTTGTGAAGTTCTTTCTAGAGCTTCTTGTAATTTTTCTAACTTCTCTTTCTTCTTGCTGAGCTTTCTATCCTTTTTTCTTGTAATTTGAGTTACTGGGTTCCTCTTCCCGTTTTGATTCTTATCTTCTCTTGGAATAGTAACTTCACACTGTTGACGGTCTTTCATAGGATTCAAGGGTAATACTTCTTCTCTTTCTGGGGTAGGAGCTCTGCTCTCTTGTACAGATAGGTGTCTCCAGTCTTCCTGTGTCCTTTCAACTTCAACATCCATGTCTTTGGTCCTTAGTAGATTCGACTGGTTCTCTTGTTCTTCCAGTAAGTGTGTTATTCTCCTAGCCATGAAATTTCTTAGTTCCTGATTTTTCTGTTCCATATCCTCCTCTTCTTGTTTCCTTCGTATCTGATCTTTCTCAATGTAGGTTTTTCCTAATAGCATAGCAAATCGGGCATTGTTCTCAACAAACTTAACAATCTCAAATTCTTCTATTGTTCAACTTACATGAGCACTCATAGATGTATGGGTATGTCTTCCACATAGGTTGATTATCTTTCCTCTAAATAATCCTATTCCTCCCATTGAGGGAATTATAGGAGGTTTTCCCAAAATTTCCCAAGTGCTTTCTGTCATAATATTCACCTGTGTTTCCTCATCCAGGACACAATCTATGTCGTAGTCTCCTATTCTTGCTTATATGCATTCTTTGTCTTTTAAGATCTCTGATAGATTAGTGTCTCTGTGATCATTCAGGGTTTCCTTCATCTTTAGTAATACGATCTCTAATTATTTCTGGGGTTCTGCTATAATCTTAGTCTCTTAGCCTTTCTCATGGTTTTCTTGTTCCATATTCATTCTGTCAAGCTTAACAATCATTCTAGGGCAATCCAAAACTTCATGGTCCATAGCTTTACAACAAAGACAAGTAGGTCTTCTACCAAGGAATTCCTTAGCAAGATGTACCAGTCTTCTGCAACTGTAACAAAGGGTTAATCCTCTCTTTCTCTTAAATGATCCCCAACCCTTCCTGTACTGCATATTGGGATCACAGTAACTAACCTGCAAAAAATTCTTTCTAGGATCCTGCATCCATTTTTTAGTCCAAACATTCTTTCTATGCATAGGAATAACATATCTCTCACTAATTCTATCAGATCTACAAATATCAAAGCTTCTTTCTTCTAGTTGTGCCCTAGTTTTTAGGCTAGGACAAAATTTATCAAACATACCTAGATCCATACTTCTAAAACAAAAAATTTCACTTATCTTACCTTTCTCAGAGCACAAAGCTTCAATATATTACCTCTTTTCTTCATATCGAAACTTCTCTTCTCAGCACATAGCTTCACAAGTCAAGTAGAATACTGCGTACTAAAGAAAACAAATCTACGCACAGAGCTTTATTTTTTCAGTTCCCAACAATCACAGTTTCAGGTCTCGACAACGGAACCATTTGTTGGGACAGAGGGGTTGAATCAGGGTTCAACGCTTCAAAAACGCACCAACAAAACCCTAACTACCGACCCTTTCGACAACACCTGCGAAGAAGATGAAGTCTCACCCAAGGTAGAGGTAGGGGTGGTTGTAGAACTCCAATGTCCGCAACCTTAGCTGGGACACAGATCTGTGATTACAATACTCTAAAAAGGCACTTAGTAGTTAACATTCATTAGTATTCAACCAATATTTACTTCACTGATAAAACCCTAATTACAGAGCAACACAGTATTCAACCAGATCTAACATATTGAAGCACTTAGCATAAGGAAATAGATCAGGTCTAGCATCTTATTTATATCATTAGGCACTAAGCTATCATATTCATATAAGAATACATTATTTCACTAAGTATTAATCATATAAACAATCTAACAACTATAATTCACAAAGCAACCATAACACATGATATACGTGGTTCATCCCAGTGTGGGGCTACGTCCACCAACTCTTATCTTCTTTATTACCTTCTATCAATATTCTACAAGCACAGAACCCAAAAAACCTACCCTGCATAGGACATGATATCTGCGCACCTTGCTAGGTCCTCCTTCCCCGAGTTAGGTCACATCACAAAGCCTTATTACAATCACTTGCACTTAGCTCTGCAAGTCTTAACACACAGTATGCACAAACCATCCACTACTATTCACACTTAACACATTAGACTTCACTTTCTCTCTTTACTTACATCGCCTAGATTTCTACTTATACATTACAAAATGGGCCTAAGCATGGGTAAACTCATGGGTCGACATCCCATACCCTTTGCATAAACCCTAATCCCAAAAACTGCCCTAAAAATGGGTCGAGATCCCACGATCTCTTCTTTGACTTTCGCTTCACCTTTGACAAGCCTGTCGAAGTCCCAAAAGAGGTCAAACATGACCAAGGATATCCAAAACTTGGTCAAGGGCCAACACATGGATTTTGATGACTATGTTGTAATGGATGTTTGATTGCAGTGCAGTTATAGAGTTTTTAGGTTCCTGAAACCTCGAATTCAAGAGGATCTTGTTTTCATAGTTTTTCCTCCTTAGGTTGCTGGAAGACCTGATGTCCAGAGAAGACCTTTACATCTTCTCTTCAATTTCTTCCTCCTACTCACCCTTACTACAACTTACTGGATGAAGTTGATCAAGAACTCATTTTGTTGTGCATACTGCCTCGGTTTTCTGAGTTAAAACGATATTCTCTTGAGTCTGCCCCATTTCACCTCTTTAAATCCATTAACCATGACATATAACCAGATGGGTACTAGAATTACCTCTATCTCAATCCAAAGGTGAATTCTGGTTCTAATAGGTTTTTTTAAGGGAAAGATGATAACTTTATGTGGAAGAGTAACTACTATACCTATTATTCTTCATGGAACATCGACTGAAGAAGAATTTGAAGTCATTCGATTTGTTGAGTGCAGTGCCCCTTTCCCACTTTTGTTAGGTAGGACTTGGATTGAGAAGGATAAGATCATAAGGAAAGCAGAGGAAGAAGCTATAGAAAAGAAAAACCAAGAATTAAGGTATTTCATAGCTAGGAAAATAGACAAACTAAGAGAAGAACGAGAGGATAACTTGAAGAAATAGATCAAAGTAACAATGTGGGAGGGACAGAAAGAAAAGGAAATATCTATCAAGGTTGAAATAATGCAATAAGCCTTGAAGAACCTATATATCCAATAGAGAAGTTTTCCCACTCAGGAAGTGTTAAGAAAAGGGATATTAAATTTAGAACCTTTGAGGGTACTTCAATAGTGTGAAGCCACTACGCTAGGGGAGGATAAGAATAAAAATGTAAAGAGAATTATAGAAACAACTCAAGAGACTCAGATAACAGGAAATAAGGAAAGGAAGCTCAATAAAAATAAGGATAAGTTGGAAAATTTATAAGAATTTAAGGAAACCAGATGGAAGACTTCGACCGAAACCTCACAGGAGGCAAGTTCGCAGGATTTGAACTTCGCTGAAACAACATGTCTACGCAGATTTGGAATTTTCCTTGGCAAAGTTATATAATCATTGGAGGTACCCAGACCGTTAGAATGACACTCCAGAATGGTTAGGAAACATATTTAATGGTTTATGGATTTCTTTTGGATGTTGAGACCATGCCATAATGGCTAGATTTACATTAATGGAAGCGTTTAACTCTATTTCCTATCCGTTGGAAGATCTGTCACGCTGCCCGCTTATTTAACTCATCGATCATTGAAGAATTGTCCAAGTGTCGAGTTGTGCTTCTTGTCGTTACTTGAAAGTATACCCTGCATGTTTGTTTTCTATCCACTGCCTATTAAAAGATAGAATGTCGGGTGAACCGAGCGAGTTGGAGAATTTTGTCGAGGAAGTTATTAGGAAACCCATGACTGACATACCTATATATGAAGGTATTCATGTATCGTCGACTAGGGGACTATAGGATTCCCCTTCAATCATACTTCATTCCACCTGCATCAACCCCATAACTGAACAAAGAAGCAAGCATCACGGTGATCTGGATAACACAAAGTAGATCCCATCGATCTTGCCTAAGTATATTCTTCCTCTGGTCGGTGATGTTAACCACGACATTATCCCTTGAGATTTCAAGTGCTCTGTGTTCACTGCATACATTCCAAAAGTAATTCACATAGTAGGAAGTCAGTTAGGGAATATCCCGCTATTGAAACACAATGAATTCAACTTAGGAGACCAGAAAGAAACCTCACCTCATATCTCATCCATGGACCAAGGGATTGGCGCAGTCAACCATATTGACCGTGATGAAGATTCTGCATTTTGGTCGCCACCAGGAGATCAATTCTTGCGTTAAACTCCTTCTGTCGTTCTATCATGATGGATATATATGGCTCGACAGAAGAATTACTATGTATCAAGAACTGATCCACCATATCACAGGTTTGATTTTGAAGGGTCCTAACCCACAACATTTCTATCCAAGGAATACCTTAGACCGTTATTTAGCAGAGCGCATCAAAGAAGCCTATGGAGAGGTAGAAAAGGGGAAGCGAGGTTACAAGGTAGCCTCCATATAGGATGGCGTAGTGTGCCTTGCTTGTCAACTCTTAGCTGGAAAGCTAGTGAGGAAGAATCACCCAACACAGGTCACCGGGTTCATGGTGGACCTCGCAGGAAAGTGTGTGGAGGGAATGTAGATGAACTGGGTGAACTACCTCATCAACGAGCTAGAAAAGGATTGTCACAAAGCCTAGGAGTTAGGATATGAGTTCCACTACAGTTGGTTGATCATATAGATCGCATTTGTGTCTTTGCAGATGCCTGAAGGAGATACTTTTCTAGATATTGAACCTACGGAGCCCCTGGCCACTCAGTTTTCCACCTTGTGGTATACCAACGACATGACGAAGCAATGGCAGTCTAATTTCGTGTTTCACAGATATTATCTGTAGTTGAAATTCACCATTGAATCATTCCCTCGTATGACACTACGTACCCTGCATCAATATCAACCCATAGCAAAGTTTCGCACTGATCGCCACTTCATTACATCATTGCGCGAAGAGATGAGCACCAGGAAATCTTGCATTCGTACTATAATCTCTCAGATGAAGATATGGAACATATTATAAAGGAATGGCCAAAATAATTTCTTCTACATGTTTCTGATGTAGATTTATTTTAAACTGATACTATAGGAAGTCTGATGGTTACGTGATTTGAACATGTCGGATAGTCCAATTGGACGAATAAGCAAAAAAAGTAGGTTGAAGTCCAAGACATAGAGAGTGATGAAGAGGATGAAGAGAAAATATCTGGAGATAACGGGTCTAGCTCGCCAGGAAGAGGCAAAGACGAAGTAGAAGGACATGGAGGAGGCAAAGACAAAGCAGAAGGACAGGGAGGAGGGGAAGACAAAGAAGAAGGACATGGAGGAGGAGATGAAGGAGAATAAGAGTAAGGAGGAGGCAAAGCTACAGTTGACCTCCCTCCATAACCAGTTGTAGGAGCTAGAACACCACCATATGAATATCCCCTAGTTGGGGCAGTGACCCCACAAAAGAGGAAAGTTACTCCCAAGAAACCTTCAGCAAGGAAGAAGAAGCATGCCAATAAGACACAGTTGGAATCCACTCTCACTGACGATGACAATAGTATGGTCTGTGGAGCTATGAAGGACGCCTCTGAAGACATGTTGTAGAGATACAGATAGAAATAGGTGGAGTTGTATGAAATGATTGAGAGGTAGTTGAAGGAAGTGCATCAAGTTGTTCACTTGGTATGCGCAATGCCTACTGCTCCATCTGCGCCTTCCTCATCACAGATCGCAGACTTGGAAGATGAGCCAACTCCGCAAGGTGAACCAGCGATTTGGATCACCCTCCCCCAATATAGCATCAAGTTTCCCACCCATGCAACACTACAGGCTATCCCCAATTTGGATGTTGAGGTTAAACTTAAAGGAGTACCTCCAAGACAAGTCAAAGTATTGGAGGCAGATTTGAAGGCATACAGAAGGGAACATAGAGAAATTATCATTGAAAGAGTATCCCAGCTAAGAAGACTTGTTGATGAAACATAATCTTTGTTCCAGAGAGCTCAAGAAGAGAAGGAGAAGGCTACAAAAGCCTTGAAAAAGGAGAAAGATGATATCCTAGTACAATTACGAGCAGCGCAAGATAGTGTCGCTTCCTATGAAAGGGATAAAACATAGTTTCAGGTGAAGCTTCAGGAGGAAAAGAGAGATAACAAAAACAAGATACAGAAGGACAAAGAGTAGCTTCTCACAGAGTAGGCCGTGGTCAAAGAAGAAGTAAATAAATCATGTTTCTCTATGCCAGGTGTTAGCGATAAAAAACACACTGGCATTTTTGAAAGAACAATGCCTAATATTGTAGGGAAAATTTTAATATCTTCCCAGGCTCCAAATGCAGATTTGAAAGCACCATTGGAAATATTAGGATTTGTAGATGTCGATCGACTATTTAAGCACACAAAACGGACTCTCCATGACTGAGAAATTTGATTTTGAAAAAAATTTGTGCTTTCACCAGTGCAGAAGGCAGAATTATAACTAGTTAGCTGGTGAAAGCTCCGCCTTTCACCAGCTAAGGAGTGGATTTTCAGGTAAATTAGCTGGTGAAAGGCTGTCACGGCCAAAATAGCCAAATTTTAGCCCAAATCAGGATTTTTTGGGTTTGAATGGTTTGAAATCTTCTTCAATAAGCTAGTTATGAATTATCAAATCAAAATCTGAAGGCCATTCTTGGAGATGAAAGTCAAAAGGGAATTTTTTGACTAGATTTGGCCATTTTCAAGGGAAAAATGATAGGGATCAAATGACACATCACCCAATTCGAATTTTATCTTTGGAGGACCAAATAGAACAGCCTTGGGAGGCTAAAACAACACTTCATCAACAATCTACTATTTTTAGAGATCATTAAATAGGACCTTTCC
>SNQJ01S0104303.1:34392-56445 GCA_010110895.2 Picea sitchensis | reverse complement strand
AGAGAGGGATTGGGCGTGAGAGTGTGAGGCATGGCAAGGCAAGGTCTAGGTCTAGGTATTTCCATGTCTTGCAATGTCTATGTCTTTCCATCTCTAGGTATTACTATGTATAGGAGTGTGAGAGGGAGAGAAAGGGACACATAGAGTGGCGGTAGAGAGAGAGTGAGTGGAAGGGGGGGACAAATGTCAGAGAGGGAAGGAAGGTAGAGAGAGGTAAAGAGAGAAAGGGGGTAGAGTCGAGGAGAGAGAGGGAGCGAGATTCAAAGTGTGGGGGAGAGAGGAGTAGATGTAGGAGAGAGAGAGATAGGGAGGGGGGAATGGAAAATAATAGGATATAAGAGTGTGTGCACGTTCCTAGAGCATGTGCATGCTATAAGGAAGACATGCGTGTTTCTAGAGCGTGTGCATGATATAAGGAACAAGTGCACGTTCCTAGAGAGAATGCATGCTATTAAGAACACATGTATGTTCTTTTGAATTCATATTTTTTTGGGTGGGATTGACAACTTTAGTATATGTGTATTCTAACTTGGTTTCCTTGAATTTAGATTTGGGATGAAAAACCTAGTGGTTTGGTATGCAAATTGATAAAAACCTCCCTTTTGTGAATACCTCTCTATATCTTTGTTTTTCACGTTATTTATATGTAGTTTACACAATTTAGTTATTAATGAAACTATAAAAATAGATAGATTCATCTATACAGATTCCAAATATATAGCTTTTTTTAAATTTATATTGTTTATTATTTATAATCTATTTTTTTCTTTGTATATATCAAAATTCTAGAATACATACATCTCTTATTTCTGCTATAATTTTTTTTCAACTTAACCATTTCTAAAATGAGTTATATGCTTCACTAGAGGAGACTGATATCTACGTTCTAAAAAAAAATCAGTTGATCATGTTAAAACCCTCTTATCCTGTACGAACAAAAGGCGTCATAATTTCAAGGATATATTGACTTTCATAATATAAAAAATATAAAAAATTCATATTATAAATTTCCAAAAAATACACCACACTAAAAAAACAGGTTCTCTACAATTATACAAATTTTTGGAATGAAATTTCATTGTTAAGGTACTCAACACCTACACGAACAAAAAAATATACCTTATATTTTGCTAGAAAATTAACATACCACTTTTAGAAAAATACACATTTCACATAGTTATTCACAATTATATGAATACAAGTTATATATTTATAAAGATAATTCAATTTCCTATGTTTCATCTTCTTACACCATATTCAAATTCATTGCAAAAGTACCTTGAATAATCCCTCCAAGTTAAAAGAATGTTGTTTTCCCATGTTTGCATTGCCACTAATGTGTCATGAGAGACCATCATTAGCTTCCACTCACCCTTATTTCTTGGGAATTATTTATCTTCCTTGGAGTCCATATGTTTTAATTTAATATTTCATGAGTGACTTCCTTATTGTTGGTAAACGCATCTCTTGGTTGGGTGACCCTACTCATAGCTAAGCAATTTTGGTTTGCTAGTTGAAAAAGATAGGGCGCATTCAAAAATAATATTTATATGTCCATACAATATTCTTTGGAAAGTGTGCAGGCATCATAACCAAGAAGTTGAGTGAACCTCAAAATATGGAGTGGAGATGGATAGGGGAGTCTGGAAAACATGGGAAAAGAGCCTGAAATGTTTTAGGGAGTATCTTTACAACATTGGGATCTAAATATGGATAGAATCTTGAACGTTTCTGAAGTATATCAATTTTTTTGTCATAAAATGCTTCTTTTTTTCAATTATGTCCATAACAGTCCATGTTCCCAGAAGGAAGATGAATATTCAAACATATATTTTTCAAATCTCTTTAAGGACTTTGTCCCAGAAGAGCCGCTAATAGAAGTAACTATTCTGAAATTGGTCTTCTCAAATCATAAAAATGATAGATCCCCTTTTCTTGTCTCTCTGAAATATGTCGTGTGCATCCTTTTGATGACTCGATGATCACTTGAATGTCATTTGTCATGTACATATGTAATTTGTTTCATATGTAACAACATTACTCGTTTTTTTTCGCTTGGAAAAAAAATAGTATTCTTTGGCATAAGATGACAACAAATTGATCTATGTGTTGTAGAGGCCTAACCAATTGTCATTGGTGGATGGATTCCCAACATATGTTGAAGGGGAGAGGTTTTTGGAATTATAACTGTACATGGATGGTTCCACTTGGAAGAGGTTTCTTTCCAAATGATGTTGTGAGTGGGATTAGTGGTTCTAAACGATACCAAAGGGTTGATCAATTTTCCTTTGTTGTTGCATGATCTATTTTTAAATTGAAATATCAATGACTAGAATGGTGTATTGTGTTGAGTTCACTNCTGCTGAGTGAGTGGCCTTCTGAGCTTGGGGTAATGGGCCCTTTCGCCTTGGCTGCCTTCGTCGATTAGCTACTGGCTGAAAATCATCTTCTTTGACTGGCCCAAGCACCTCAGAGGCTTTGGGGCAGCTTTTTGCGAAATGACCGTAAGCGTGGCAACGAAGGCACTTAAAAGGAATCTGCTCATAGTCCATCTCTTGGATATGGCTCCATTCCCCCAGGGTAAGCTTAATGGCTTCCGGAAGGCCTTCCTCAAGGCTGACCTCCACACAAATTCGAGCGCAGGTATACTGATCCTCTTTCGGCGCCATGATGTCCAGGAAACGCCCTAGCTTATTGTCGATGTCCTCCAGAGAGATTCTCCCCCAAAGATGCAAGGGAATATGAGGCAGCCTAACCCAAACAGGGACTATTGTAATCTCGTCGCCGGGATTGAAGTCAAGAGTCCAGGGGGCTAAAAACAGCCCTCTTGCCCCCATGAAATAGGGTCCAGATCTGAAGACTAGGTCCCGATCCTTTATCTTTGTGGAACTGAAGACAAAAAATCCCCTGCCTACTGCGCACAAAGAGACTTCTCCTTGTATCAGTGACTTCCATCGATCATCCATCCATGTCTCCACCGTTTTGGGGTTGGGCCATAACCCCGTAAACTTTCCGATGAGGGCATTTTCTGCTAGCAGGAGGGCAAGATTGCAAGGCTCCTCTGGAGATAGCTCCAGCGAAGGGATCTCTGCCTGCTTCTTGACGAACTTGGACGGGAAAGAGGACCTGGGTTTCGATCCTGCCGGCCGGATTAACGCTTTGAATTCTTCAATGGGATCTTCTTCCATCCCGTCATCCGGATTTGGGGCCATCGTAGCACCTCCGGCCACCAAATCGTAGAGGCACCGACCACCAACCAAAACGGAGAGTCGTTACTCCAAAACGCGTGCAAGGCCCTTCGAAGCAAGATGGCGACCTCCTGCAAACAAAAGGACGGATCCAGTCGCAAATGCCGACCACCGCTCCAAACACCTACAAGAAACCACAAGCGAAGGAACGCTTTGATGTCGATCCGCGGCCCTCGAGGGACGCGCTGGCGTGCAAATCGTGGGAGGTATGCTCTGAACGACTGCTACAGGTGGATCTGAGCTCCTGCAAACCAAAATCCGAGCTCCTGCAAACGAAAATCCAGACCGGAGGCGGCTAGGGTTTGGGCCCTAACCGCTTTGGCTTTCCACTTCGCTTCATTCCGTAACCGGCCATATCAATTTTCCTTTGTTGTTGCATGATCTATTTTTAAATTGAAATATCAATGACTAGAATGGTGTATTGTGTTGAGTTCACTCAGGTTGTTTGGTGCTTTGGTGTACGAGGATACGATATTCAAAGGAATTATTATAATTCACTTCCTTATATAATTCTTTAAGAATACCACTACTCAATACCCACAATACATCCAATGATACAACACTGGGCCACCTATTGGCATATCATAGGTTTTTCAGCCATAAGTAGAGAAGAGTAGTTTGCACTCAATATCTCATTTATTATTTCCATTTCTATCTTATTATTGTGTGTAGGATACATTTAATACAAAGACCTTTCAACCAAATGAGAAAAAATATACTTATACAGGGATGAGAAATAGAGGCATAGTGGCTTTTGTGTAGACATAAATCTCTTTACAATCCTAAGAATAGGGGTGGGATAAAGACTAGAAATTAATTTCCGCAAAGAATTTGTTTGGTGAATAAAATGGGCTATAAGTCTTTGGTTTATGGATGAGATGGTATTAGAGTAGTTGCATCCTTGGCTGTAACAACTACAAAAAAATTGAACATAATATTTCAGACCTCAACATGAATAAGGAAAACAAAGAAAACTTAGGAGACTTAAGAACCAAAAATAGTCATATTTGGAAGAGAATGAGCACTTGAAGGAGCATTTCCAAATTCACAACAATTGGATGGAGGAGATGGAGAAGAGCCTTGAGCCCTCTACCAAATTTCTTCCATTTTTAAAGAATAAGTTTGACAGATAAAAAGACTCCCTCTTTCCCAGAGGGAGAAAAGGTCATTCAATTGGATGGCTAGAAAGATGATAGGCTCACTGAAATCATGGATTAGATGCAACAAGAGTTGGTAGTGAAGGAGGAGGCCTTGGAAAGGCTCTAAGAATTTGTCAAGAGCACCGAGAACCCGATTCACTTTCCATTACCACTACAGATCCTAGCATCATGACCAAGACTACCCTGGTAAGTTCACCTTCCATAAATTCTCAAGAGAAACTTGGTGAATCTTAAAAGAATATCAGAGGCATTGGTTCCAATCTATTAAGGAAGATGGGCTATGATGGAAGGGAAAGGAAAAACNAAAAAAAAAAATTACACAATTTTTTTTTATGACTTTTAACTTTTTATTTATAAAAATTTCTTATGGATTATAATTATAAGTTATTTATAAAAAGTAATTAGAACAATTCGGATTGATTAAAATATAACTTTTAACTTATATTTTGATCAATTTAACAATTTTAATGAAATTTTTAAAATAATAAAAAATAAACCTATGAAAATATAAAGTCTTTTTTTAATTTTCTTATAACTTTTTATTTCATGAATTTGACAACTTTAAATAAAAAAATTTCAAAATTCTATATCTAATAAAAATTTTAATCTAATAAAATCAAAATTCCAAATCATTATTAGAAAATATGAAATTTTCTATTGGCTTCTTATTTCATCGATTTAACAACTCTAAAAAATTTCCTACATGACCAAGTAGTAGGAATTATCTGGATCGGTTAAAACTAAAACTCCTACATCTGACAACTCTAAGGAAGTTTCTCTTCTTGTCCTCTTAAAACTATGACGCCGACAGTCTAACGACTCTAATTTCATAGATAAAAAATTTTCTTACGGGATTAAAATAAAATTCTTCGGACTTCTTGTTTCATAAATTTGACAATTCTAAAAATATTTCTTCAATGATACTCCAAATCGATTAAAACTATGACCATTCAACTTCTTCAGTGATCGGTCTGGCAACCCTAAAGAAGTTTCGTTCATGATTAAATCGTTCTCGTTTCAACGGGAGAAATAGTCAATAAATGTCCTCTTCTGCTCCAAGTCCTTGCAGGACTTCCAATCTCCAATGAGCTATCAACTTTGAACGTTGAATTACACCCGCCAGCGCTGCACAGAGCATATATCAATATCAATTTTGAACGTTGAATTACACCCACTAACTCTACACATCGCTCTATTATGTGAGGATAGACTGGAGTTTGTAATATATATATATATATGACAGACCATCACTTATCCGGTAGGCTGCCATTGATTAACAACCAGAGGCTAGATTGGAATTGATTCGGCTAGAGGTTAACTAAATGGGCAACTGTATTGCACTTTGTACCTCTAAACGTATTTCCACCGAAGCCCGTGGCGGCCAAAGCGAGCAACACCTTCATCCCGTTGGGGACGATGAGAAGTATGGCCAAGATCGACAGAAGCGAAAAGACAGAAGCAGAAACATATCAAGGGAAAGCAAAGAAGCAGAAGATTTCAGCTCCTCGAAACCGGCGGTTCCGTGTAAGAACACGGGAGGAAGTGTTGTGAGGGTCAAGCTTGTAATTAGAAAGCAAGAACTGGCGRAATTTCTGTCTAATGATTTGGCTAAAACAGCGGCCATGGAGGATCTGTTGGTGGAGCTTCAAGCTAAATTAGGTGATCAGAGAACCGCACTGTATGAAGGGAATTGTGGTACTGTAGCGCAGATGAGCAGTGATAGTAGATGGAGGCCGTCATTGGAGAGCATCGCTGAAGACAAGAATTAATTGGCAACAGTATTGATATGCTAATTTGGAACGAGCTGCCAAGACACTGCTGATCTTGAAACGTTCTCTATCTGCTTGAGAGCTCAATTTTTTTATGGTGCTATCATGCATCATATGATGAACATAGCTATGGTTATCATGTAAATTTGCCAGAAAAAGGGAGATACTGCGAGAATGACAAACTACATCGATTATACAGATCTATTGGTGTTAAGAAATCCCAGAGAACAGTTGGACTGCTACAACTGTATTTTTTCCCTTTGGAATCTACATAATGAATTCAAATCACAATAGTCATGTTAGTAGACATAATTTGTGAATTGTGAATTTTGCATCTTGAGGCTGTTGTGATGATAGTTTCTTCTGTTTATGTTCGACTTTGTTCTTGAATCCTTAGTTGCACGCAGTAGCGCCGCAGGAAGATTTTAATATCTCTCACTAGATTAGGGATTTTATTAAGTGTTAGTAGCGCCGCAGTAATTACAAGCATGTAATAAGTCGTGCAAGAATTCTGGGAATCCATTCAGTCAAACAAATCCATCGATGCAGCACACCGATCCCATACCCCCAATCACAAAATCGTTCACACCCAGTTTGGGAGGCAACTTAAGACCGGAGTACGATAACGGCCATATCCATGTGGGGAGGCAATTCAAAAGCTTAAATGTTTAGAATGAGATATTATTAGAATTATGAGATATGAGAGATATTAAAGCCTAAAACGTTTTGATTGTTATGTTCTTTTTTTAACGAAGATTGGACGTTTTTGCCCATGATTTGGTTAGGTTGTTTGATGAGGCCATCCTTAACTTGATCATAGATTTCAAGCTTTGGTTGAAGTTCAATGACTTGTAGTTGGTTCATGAGAGAGGCCGAACCACTCGTAACAATGATGATTTTAATATTAAAATACGATAGTAGAGTATTACATATCAACAATGTGTCAATTGCATTATTGAATTAATGTAATAGATGTATATAAATACAATAAGGTTTTTCTTAATATAAAAACAAACTATTTTGATCACTCAATCTATAATGGTTCAACCGAACATCATTTTATGACTCTTAGCTGGATAAAATCTCTCTCACAACCAACTATCTAACAACTTCCTAAACTATAGGATCAAACCACTCACCTAGAGATTGTAGAGATTGTTGTCTACCTCACAAACATAATTTCCTCACACATGATTAAGACAAGTAGAAGTTACAGATTCCAACACTCCCTTAACGAGTACTTGTCTCAATCTCCATGAGTTGAGGTCTTCATTAACACATTCTCTTCTACAATACATGCTCTAGTATGAATCTGTAGATGCTCTTCTACAACTTCCTAAACTATAGGATCAAACCACTCACCTAGAGATTGTAGAGATTGTTGTCTACCTCACAAACATAATTTCCTCACACATGATTAAGACAAGTAGAAGTTACAGATTCCAACACTCCCTTAACGAGTACTTGTCTCAATCTCCATGAGTTGAGGTCTTCATTAACACATTCTCTTCTACAATACATGCTCTAGTATGAATCTAAAAGCCTCTTCATCTACAAAGTCTATCTCTATCTCTGGTCTATCATGGCTTTCATCTAGTGCCACAATCATACATACATCAACAAACTGTCAATCCCCAGAAAAATGAACAACCATCCACCTAAATACATGGGTGATTAAATGTTATAACTGTCAGTCTAATAGGATGTCCTTCATGTACATGGTTCATTCAACCTGTTGATGAACTTTCCTGAACTTCACCTTTGAGAGTCTAAAACCAACTACTATGAAATAACTCCAACATAGAGGCTACTACACTATATCAATAGGTTATCCAAAACATCAAGGGATACATGGAAAAGGGGTAAGAATGTCTATCCAAGTCTTACAACAATATGCCCCTTACATTTTACATAGATACGGGTACATACATTACATACACTCAAACTTTTCAAGGACCATTACATAGAACATGACATCATAGACTTGATGTACAACTATAATGTGTGACTCATAGTATTCAACACACCACTCACACTTTTACCTTCATTTGTTTTCCATCATTTGATCTTCTGCTGCCATCTTCATTGTTGTCTCATCATTGTCTCTAGCTTCCCCTTGACTAGGCTTTCTTCATTATGGGATTCATCCTCAAAATTCTTGCTTCTTCTTCTTATTTTGTACCTTCATGCCGAGATACATGGGTAGCATCCATTGTACTCGCCATTTCTATAGGAATCATTTTCACCTACATAGTTCATCAATTCATACCTTGGTCCATGACACTTTCCATCTCACATTTCCCCGCTTAATCAAACATTCAATTTCTTAGATTCTACATCAAGCTAGCATACGAGTACCCCTGACAACCTTGTACCTACCCTACTGGTTCATTTCACAACTTGATGCCACATCCTCTTTATCCATAAGAGGGATACACAGTACATGATTCCATCTAATACAACACTAATCTAGGTAGGGCTCACTCAACAAGGATTACAAAACAATATGCTCTACATTGCTACATGTATGCCTGAATAACAATGCGTACAACAAAACTGGGGAGATCAACATGCTTATGGCTAAGCTGACAACTTGGACCAAAAATCTTGGGTGTCGGATACAACCAATCATGCACCCCTTGCATCACATATGTATCATTAATTCAGGTACAACAAACATCCAAAAATTCTTTACAAAGGTTATCAGTTATATGCCCAATATACACCCCTGTTAGAATTGTCAATGTGGAAATCACAATTCACAATGATAATTAACAATCACACACAGATAATAGACACAGGGATTTCACGTGGTTCACCCAAATGTTGGGCTACGTCCACCAAGCATAGGCATCGGTTGTCTTATTATTCAGATTATGGAGATTACATTAGCTCACTCACACTTAGTCATTTTTACCTCTATGGGATTACACAAATTTATACATTCACCCAAGAAACTGATTAATGAATGTAATCCCTATCCATATTCTAACTTGGTCTATTTGGTTGTAACCAACAGAGAATAATAGGATCCAAATCTATCATTAGAGGAATTCGTTTTCACCAAATCCCAACAATCTCCACTTTTACAACAATTAACCTGATACCTTGCTCCTTCCTTTTGTTCATCACCTTTTCTACAAGCCAAGAGAAGCCAAGCACCACTGCAGCCTCTCTAGTAAAACTGGTTTCATGATCTCGCATGTGTGACTTGAACAAGTTTGGATTTCTTGAGGGGTCACTCCACCTCCAACATGTATTCCACAACTGTTTTGTGAAACATGTTTAGTGATAGATCTCATTCTATCCAAGACACCTGTATTACAATATACATTACAATTATCACATTCCATCTCAGTGTAACCATAATAGGTGACATTTGTGCTTCTCAAATGTCGAAGCACCCATTTCCATGCAGCACCTGAATCTGTCATGTATCTGACAACATCATTAGCATGTGAAACATCTGGTCTTAACCATTTCATTACATACAACAGACCTCCTACTGAAATTACACGAGACATAACCTTTTATTCTTTATAGACAGGCCCTATGCTTGAATAAAACTTATAATGGAAAGCAACATGGATAAAGACTGGTTTTACAATGTTCATATTGAACTCCAACCACAACTTACCATTACCATCTCTGTGTACTTCTATGCCCTTAAATTATTTTTCTACTCCTTGATCCCTCATCTGAACTGTCTTGTCCACCTGAGTCATTTTCTTACTGATTTTATCCATGCTTCGTCTTGCATCGAGCATATCATCAACAAAGAACATCAAGACTGTGAATGTACTATAAACCGTATAGTCATTCCTACCCTTTGAAAAATTCTGACTCACTATGAAGGATTCAAATATCTTGTATATTTTCCTGAGTACCAATAGGCCATACAATGAGTTATCTAGCATGAAAACAAATTTACCGTTGTGATCTTGAATCAACCCTTTTGGTTGTTCCATACATACTATATCTCTATCAATGATAACCTTGTGAGAAGTAGGATCCCACACAAAACATCCCTTTATACCATCATCATAACTTGCAAAGATATAAAACAAGCAAGAATTTAGAAACAAAGATTTTAAGTCTGGAAATGATTTACCGCTTACAAGTACCTTCAATTCTTTCTTTCTCTTATGACCTTGATGCTTCTTCCATAAACAAGAAGATACATCTGTCACTTCAGATGCCACTTAAGTACTCCCTTCCAACTTATAAAGGTTATCAACCTTTGTTTCCTTCATCACTACTAAATTCCTTTTCGACAATGTGAGAGCTCCACCTTGACCTGTATACTTATATCCACAAGAATCCAACACTCTTAATGAAATCAAATTTGATTTAAGATCATGTACGTATCTAACATCCATTAATTCCCTAACAATACCATTGAACATCCTAATTCTAATACTGCCAACCCCAACAGTTTTACAACGAATACCATTTCCCATAAACACTACACCCTCATCAACAGATTGGTAAGAAAAGAACCAATTTCTATGTGAGCACATGTGGTGGGAGGAACTTGAATCTAATTGCCATTGTTCTTGATATTGTAAATTACTAGAAACGAACAAAACTTGATCAATTATACTTGAATTTGTTACAGCCAAATTTGCTTCCTTCGTAGAGTTTTCCTCAAATTCATTTCTCTTCCAGCAATCTTTCTTGAGATTTTTTGTTTTTCCACAGTACCAACATTTTTCTTTACCCTTTCCGTGTCTTGACTTAGATCGGAAAGAGCTTCTCTCATTCTTCTATGTGGTTCGACCTCTAATCAGCATCGCCTTTGAAGTTGAGGTTTCTTTACTAGATTTTCTCCTCATCTCCTCAGCCAACAAACCTCCCATAATAGAGTCATAATCTAAAACTTTTGTTGAGATAAATCTAATAGAGGTGACTAGATTATCCCAAGACTCAGGCAACAAATACAATAGTGTAATAGCCTTATCCTCATCTTCGAATTTAACTTCCATACTAGTCAATTGAACTATAAGGGTATTGAAGGTATTTAAATGGTCAACAACTTTTGTACCTTCTTTTATCCACAAACTCTATAGTTGTCTCTTCAAGTAGATTCTGCTTGTCAAGGGTTTCGTCATATATATACTTTGCAACTTCGTCCACAAACCGACTATTGCCTTCTCTGAGACAATATTGAACATAACATCGTTGGCCAAACACAGGCATATGGAACTCAGTTCTCTTGCATCCATCTCATCCCAGTCATCATCTGTTATGGTCGTGGGTTGCTTTGATTTTCCCAAAAGCGCCTTCACCATGCCTTGTTACACGAGTAGATCGTACATCTTGAGATTCCAGAGCTCAAAGTTGTTTTTACCGCTGAACTTTTCAACTTCAAACTTCGAACTCTGCATCTTAGCCATTTGCATAAAAAATATCCTAATATCCACTACTTATAAAACCCAAGGTCCAAATCACTGCTTATAAAAACCCTTTTAAATGTGGAGGAAATTATAAATAAGTTTAAATGTGGATCCTTAATAAAAAAGGTTAAAGGATAACCACAAAAGGTTTAAAATAATAAAAATATTATATATTTCATACAACCTTTTATATCCACTTCATACCTAATCATCCACGTGATCCACCTCACATAAAAAAAGGTATACCTTTAAATATTATCTTCAATTCCAAATAAAACAAAAAAATACTACTTTCACCCACGTGGCTTGACAATTGACTTGTTCATGTTTCCCCTTTTTAAAAAATAAAGTTCACCCTTCATACCTTAATTTTCATGAAAACACATGCGAATTTAATTCTTCAATCATGAATATTGGATATAAGGGAGTCGCCACACCTCAAGCAGCACTGGAGTGCAGGGAGTCCGCACCTCCCGATATATTTGGAGTGCAGAAAGATTAAATAATTTACGCAGTGTAATACACAGTGGAGTGTGGAAATTCCAGCAAGTTTTCACGAGCGTAAGGATGATTAATAAGTCTTTGTACCCTACTAGAGGAGGGACCTGCAAGGATGTATAAATCTATGCACCCTTACACAAATTTCACTTCAAGATCCTCCAAGAAGTTGAAGCTCCTTCAACCAGCTATAACCAGCTCTGATACCACTTGTTAGAATTGTCAATGCGGAAATCACAATTCACAATGATAATTAACAATCACACTCAGGTAATAGACACAGGATTTCACATGGTTCACCCAAACATTGGACTACGTCCACCAAGCATGGGCATCGATTGTCTTATTATTCGGATTATGGAGATTACATTAGCTCACTCACACTCAGTCATTTTTGCCTATACAGGCTTACATGAATTTACCCAAGAAACTAATTAATAAATGCAATCCTTATCCATATTCTAACTTGGTCTATTTGGTTGTAATCAAAGAAGAATAATATGATCCAAATCTATCATTAGAAGAATTCGTTGTCACCAAATCGCAACAACCCCCATTACAAAACTAAGATCATACTCATCTTATGAGTGTGGTCACTTATGTCTTTTCTCTTTTACTTTACCTCTTCATCTTGACTTCATCTTGATTGTTACTTATTTGTTTTCTTCTTTGTCTTTTAAGTCTTGAGTGTTATATTCAAAACATTGTCTTGAATTCTCATGCATTAACTTTCATTTGTTGGAGTCATGAATTCTAACAAAATAACTTCATTATCATATGGGCGCAAAGCTCAATAGAAATGTTCACTTTCAAGACTTATACATTACACATAAAAATTTAAATATTATGAAGACTTCATCATGAGCATGCTTGAGATGGCAGCCCATTGAGCACAAAATTTATCCTTGCTAACCCCATTCTCATGAATATTGTATCAACAATCTTACCTTTAACCTGTGTAGATTTCCTATTGGCTTGGTTCTTTTGAATTGACCACTCCATTACTGACAGCGCTTCCATTCATGAGCAAACCCTCAATGAGAAATCTTCATCAGATACGTCACCACATGCTCTTGGGTCTCCATGTCACCACAATAGCTATGTCACCATAACACCATCTTTGGATGGAGGTGGACATCAACGCCATAAATCCCCTTCCGTGGTGCATTCCAGCGTGATTCCAGCCTCCCACTCTTCTTGAAATGCGGCGGTTGAGATCTTTGGATGCTAGACAATGACACCAGTATGCCTCACAACAATATTTCCCATGCTTAACCTCAACCCCGAAGCTTGGAAATAGACAGACCACAAGGACAAGAAGAGGGGCTGGAAGGTGGGATATAAGCCCCAGAAATCGAAAGCATCTCGAATCAACCATGGAATGTGACTATGGATCCCATTCTGGTGACCTGGTGGATTGTCACATTGGTCACCATTCCTCTCCTTCTCAAAACCCAGAGCCACACACTACTTCCATAATATGAGGTCTCATTGCATCCTTGCTATCTCTGGTGATTATAACGAGTGGCTTCACTTTGTTTTTGGATTCTGGTGGCTAACCCCTTGGCTTCCTAGCCATGCCCAAACTCAATCTGGTACACTCTCTTATGGCTATATTGTTATTTTTATTAATACACGCTCGAGACCCTATTCTTCCTATGGCATTGCTTGTTCTATCCTCTATAGACGTTGGGGAATGAGGCGGGGGACTCTGGGGATGCCAAGGGTTTGTAGCTCACATTGTTCTTGAATTTCTCACGAACTGAAACATCGATGCACACCCTCCTAAGGAACTACGTGACTGATGGCATTAGTCCCACCCACTTCTGGTGGGCTAATTCTTCCATGGGGAAACCAACACCCGCATTAGCAAACTCTTGGTCTTTCTACAGAACCGACTAATTCCTCCCCTTGAATTTGTCCGAACACAACACGACACAACACAACTCTCTCTCGAATTTTTCTGAACACGACACAACACAACTCTCTCTGATAACAATGGACAAACAAATAACTTTTACACTTTACATATCTAGCAATAATTCACTCATAATCAATACACTATTCTACTTTATGCATGTTTCTAGGATCTCCAATAAAGGAAAAGAAATATGGCATGTTTCATTCTAATACCATATTAAAATGGGAGAGTAGAATATAACACATCAAGAATGTGTCAATGACACTGTTGAAATAATGTAATAGATACATATAAATATAACAAGGCTTGTTTCAAGATAGACAAACTACCTTGATCACTCAATCTATCAGTTGAGTAAATGTTTCAACCTCACATCATTCTATGACTTTTAGTTGGAAAATATCTCTCTCACAACCAACTATATAACAACCTCTTAAAATATAAGATGAAACCACTCACCAACCATCTAACAACCTCCTAAACTATAAGATCAAACCAATCACATAAAAATTGTTTTCTACCTCTCAAACATAATTTCCTCACTTTCGATTAAGACAAGTAGGAATTACATATTCCAATACTCTATCTATCATTACTGTAACATAGCATGGATGGTTACAATAAAATATATGATAGTGTAGCATGGATGTTAGATATCAAGAGAATATGAAAGTAAGAAAAAGAAATTTTTAGAAGAAAGGCGTTAATATGACATAATCTTAAGAGGAATAGTGTCCAATGAGTTTCAACAGATAAAAAGTCCTACATCTTCTACTATTATATTTAGTGGATTAAGGTTTTTTTCTTTGTAGTAGAATTACATTGAACATTTGAGCGATGCCTCTACACATTGTGTCAATTGATCAATTTATGGGATAAAATTAAAAATAAAATTAAAAACTATCAATTGATCAATTCATGGAATAAAATTAATAACTAAAACAACTATTCCAGAGGTGATCTATATTATTTTAATTGGGAAAACTTGGACACCTCTAATACCGTTATTTGGAAAAACTTGGACACCGCCACTCATAATAGTAATTAGATTTATGTATAACTAATCAAACTATTCTATTTTAATTGGAAAAAGTTGGACATCCCTAAGACCGTGACTTATAACAGTAATTGGATTTATGTAGTTTCAAGTTTAAATGTATGAAAAATATCAATACACAAGATCTTAGTAACATATTTGTGACTTATAACAATTCATTTTATTTGGAAAAACGACACCCCTAAAACTAGACATATAATAGTAATTGGATTTTGGACACCCCTAAAACTGTTACATATACATATAATAGTAATTGGATTTTGGACACCCCTAAAACTGTTACATATACATATAATAGTAATTGGATTTATGTATTTCAAGCTTTTTTTCCAATAGAAAATTTCACAATTATATTAAGAAAATATAATTTTTGTATCCACAAAGTACAAAATAAGAAACTGGGCATGAAGGTGCCATGCACTTAACCAGACCCATAAACTAAAAAACTAGAATCAGCCCGACATATCCAAACATTAATCTCCTTTAAACTAATACCCTCTAGTGCTAAATCATGGAGAATGATTTTGCTAATCACTCAATTCATGCCTTGAAAAATAACAGTACATTCAAACATGAATCAACAGTGTGCAAGAGGGCCAATAAAAACATTTAATAAATTTTGATAATCTGACGCTGGCTCTCCCCTCCTTCCTTCCATAAGTGAAGAGTGATGAGGCCCTCTGGTTCAACTAATGCCTTTTTTGATAATGCATCAGCTTCTTTGTTAAATTCTCGATATATATGAAAGGCCTGAAAGATTTCAAAAGTGTTCATGAGAAATCAAATTCTTTTTTTCCGTCCTTCAAAAGAGCTTACTCGTAGCTCGGGTTTTTCATTCAACTAGTCAATAATAACCTTTGAATTGCCCAAGATTTGGATCTTAGAGAGCGCAAGTAGATTTATTAAGAATAAAGTAGCCCAAGCGCTTAGTAATTCCACCTTTGAGTTTGTTCCGGAACCACAATTCAAGTACCACTTATGAATCAGCGAGGACAAAAGTCTATGTATGAAAAGGATCAACACAAATCTTCATAACATGTTTGTGATTTATAATAATTCATTTAATTGTATAGAGATGAAGATGATGGATATATGAGGTAAGAATACTTTTTCTTTTGGTTATGTTGGCACAAAATAATATGCAAAATGAAAATAATTAAAATGTTATTAAAGAAGAAGGGATGCACTCATAAATAAAATTTAACAATTACTAAATTTCGTGTATGGGTAGGAATGACGTACATACCAACATTCAAACAAATAAGTTTGGGAATAATTAAGTATGTTTGACATGTATTAAAAAAATTTAACAATTACTAAATCTTATTTAACAATTACTAAATTTCTTATATGGGTAGGAATGATGTACATACCAACATTCAAACAAATAAGTTTGGGAGTAATTAAGTATGTTTGACATGTATTAAAAAACAATAAGTTTTTTATTTTAAAATAATATCTCCCTCAAGTGATTCTTAAAATTCACAGAAAGTGTGATACAACAATCGACATTTATCTTGGGATTTTAAGTTGTTTTAAAATATCATGTCCTATAAAGTCATATTGGCATCATTGCGTGTGTAAGAAAAATGACCTTTTGGTAAATATCTACGTAAAAACCCTAGCCGCGTCTGGCAGGCTACTCCCTCCTGTGTGAGGTTCGTGCCTCAATGGATCAAGGAGGTGGCTCTAAGGCCCCTCCTCCCCCGGGCCCTAAAGTCGAAGCATTCAGGAACCTATTAGCTAATGCTGGGAAACGACCAATCTCTGGTTCACAGCAAAAATTTGTGAAAAAGATGGATAATATCCCCATGGTGGAATTGCCTGTGGAAGAAACCTGCAGATCTGCGTTGAACTTAGCCGAAAGAGGCCTCATTGGCTAGTTCACAGGGCTATGTCCATCCCTAAGAGAAGTTTAAGATTGGGTCAAGCGGAACTGGATCCCACTAGTCTCAGAAGGAATAAAAATCCACTTCGTCGGCAAAGGGTTTTTTGTATTTGTGTTTGATAATGCGGAAGACAGAAGCCTGATCTTTAGAAACGGGCCATATTTTTTGGGCCCTCAAGGACTATACCTAAATAAATGGTCACCAGATTTTGATCTAGCACAGGATGTGCCTACAGCTGTGCCTGTGTGGGTGCGCCTTCCTCATCTTCCCCTCCACTGCTGGAATCAGAGATCGCTGCAGTATATTGGCAATGTTCTAGGAAGATACATAGATCAAGTGGTGAGGAAAGATCAATACTCCCGTGCCCAAATATGTGTTGAAGTCGACTTGGAAGTTGGTTTACCTGAAGCCATCAAACTCACGATTGCAGAATGGACCCACATCCAGGAGCTCGACTACAAACAACTTCCCTTCAAATTTCGACACTGCCATGAGTACGAGCACTTCGCAAGGTACTGCAAGAAGAAGAATGAGGAGGAAACAAAGAAAGATAAAGGAGAACAATGGAAGCAAGTAAAGAAAACAGTAAATAACAGGCATAACAATGAAACCAAAGGCAAAGAGACAGGGAATAAAGCAGGGCAAGATAGCGGAAACTCCCAAAACTCAGGAAGCAAGGAAACCATCAACATTGAGGAAGACAAAAACTCCTTAGAACCACTCCAAACCCTTCCAGAACCTCCAAAAGTAGACTAGGATGGGCTCACCCAGTTGAATAACACCACCTCTCTAGATTCAAGTAAAGTGGAAATCCCTCCCTCAAGTCCGGTTCCAAGCAGTATCTCCTTCTTATGCATACATTATAACAAAAAAGAAAAAAAAACATAGAAAATGTTGGCTCATCGGAGGATGAGACCTTCGAGAGGCCTTCAAAGAGAGATGGAAGGAAATCAAACAAGGATACCATAGAAGAAGAATCAGAAAGATAAAAAAACCCTTGGGAGTCAAACCACCTTAGAAATGACTCTAGGGAGGAATACCAGAGCCAGGATGCCCAAGGGAGGCGGACCTACCCCAACAAGTAGTAAGTAATGCAGCTGGTCTCTTGGAACTGCAGGGGTTTGGGGAACTCCACAAAGGTAGAGGCCATTAAAGACCTATTGAAAATGGAATCCACATATATACTCATGCTCCAAGAGACAAAAATAGAAGGAGACCTTCTTCTAAATATAAGCAGCACAAAATCGAAATTTGATACAGGGAAGGTAGTAAGTGAAAGAGGATCGGCTGGAGGAATAGGAACATTTTGGTCTAAAAAAACCTTCTCTCTAGAAATATCCCATGAGACACAGCATTGGATCTTCACCGAGCTGAACCATACAACTAGCAATTTTACCATAGCTCTTTTTAACATGTATGTTCCAGTGCACTATGTTGAAAAGAGAGAGTGTTGGAAGACACTCACGGATTATGTAGAACTTCTCAATCCAAAGAATATTGTCATAGGAGGAGATATGAACATTATTATGGACCCCAAAGAGAAGAGAGGTGGTTTCTACACCAGGGACCCAATGCTCAACTCAGTGGAAAATCTCATGCTTCAATGGGATCTAGTAGACTTCAAGCCAATGAAAGGAGAATATACTTGGACCAATAATGGATCAGGGGAGAACCATATCTCAGCTAGGTTGGATAGATTTCTCACCAACAGCTCCATCATGTTGGACAATAAAATCATTTTCTCCAAGATTCTTCCAAAATTAACCTCGGATCACAAGCCTATCCTTCTCTGTTTGAAAGATGAAGAAGACTTAGTCCCTCTACCTTTTCGTTTCAGTCCTCTTTGGGATGAAAGAGAGGGGTTTTTTGAAACAGTCCAATCAGCTTGGGAAAAAGAAGTTACAGGATCCCCAAGCTTTGTGTGGGAGAAAAAAATGAAAAATACAAAAATGGCCTTGAAAGAATGTATAAAGAAGGCTTTAAAAACTCCCACAAGTCAGAGGAAAG
Source organism: Picea sitchensis (assembly GCA_010110895.2). NCBI lineage: Eukaryota > Viridiplantae > Streptophyta > Pinopsida > Pinales > Pinaceae > Picea > Picea sitchensis. The sequence continues at coordinate 37,500 of SNQJ01S0104303.1, read as the reverse complement.
AAGTTTTCCAATGAATGGCTGAACTCCAATTTGAATTGGAAAAAAAAAAAATCTCCCCCATGGAGTTAGACAAAGAAAAATCTGTCCAAAGGAACACTTATAGCTCCTTCAGAAGTGAAGAAGAATACTGGAGAATCAAGTCTCACAGCTTGTGGTTAAAAGCTGGAGATAGAAACACCACATACTTTCATAGACAATATAGGTTTCGCCTTTCGTGAAATCACATAACAAAAATCACTACTTCCAGCGGGCAGGTGTGCAAAGGATTTGATCAAATAAAGGAAGTTGCTGGGAAACATTTTCAAAATATACTCAGTGCCGAAAGGGAGGGGAGCGAAGAAGACATTACAGACTTCCTTGCACATATTCCAAATTCAGTTAACATAGACGACAACAACAATCTGTTGAGCCCCATCACAAAAGAAGAAATATCAAAAATAGTCTGGTCCATGGAGCCAGACAAAGCCCCTGGGTCAGATGGATTTTCAATCCATTTCTACAGATTATGTTGGGAGCTAATCAAGCCAGATCTCCTTAGAATGATTCATGGATTTCTAAGGAAAGAAAAGATTGGAGGTGGAATAAATTCTACCTTTCTCGCCTTAATCCCCAAGGAAGTGAATCCAGGAACCTTTGAAATATATAGGCTGATCTCGCTTTGCAATGCTTCCTACAAGATTGTTGCTAAGCTCTTGGCGAATAGAATCAAACCCCTGCTACAAAAATTAATTTCTCCAGCTCAAGGGGGGTTTGTGAAGGGAAGACACATCCTGGACAATGTAATTCAAGTCCAAGAAGCTCTGCATTCCAGCCACTCCTGAAAAGAACAAGGTATGCTTATCAAACTGGATATGTGCAATGCATTTGATAGAGTTAATCGCTCATTTTTGTACAGGGTTCTATCTTCCTTTGGATTCAGCCAGGAGTTCATCAATCTCATCAAAGCCTATTTAGAAAAGATTTGGATCTCACCTCTGGTAAATGGAAGGCCTGTTAATTTCTTCATAGCCACCAAGGGATTGAGGCAAGGTTGCCCTCTATCCCCATTCCTCTACATTTTGATGGTAGACTCCTTGAGCAGGAAGCTGTCCTCTGAAAAACAAGAAGGCAGCATACCAGGGATTCGAATTGTTAAAGGAATTGATCCAGTGAATCACGCATTGTTTGCAGATGATTCTTTAATGCTCGGGGGGGCCTCTCCGAAAATAGCAAATTCCTTTAAACATAGTCTTCAAAAATTCTGTAGCATCTCGAGAGCTCTAATAAGTGAGAGGAAAAGCGTCATGTATGGTTGGAACATTAAGCAACACACAATTGAGAAAATAGCAAGCGATATGGGCTTTGCAAGTTATGTTGTCTGGGATAAAATTAAATATCTGGGCCTTCCATTAACGCTGGGATCTAACAGAAACCAGCTGTGGGATGAAGTAATAGTGAAGTTCAAAAAGAAAATTGCAGTGTGGGGAGGCTTTTGGCTCACCACCGGAGGAAAACTCATGTTAATTAAGTCAGTTCTCACAACACTGCCCACATACCAGGCTTCTCTTATGCTGGCCCCAAAAGCAATCTCCGATCAGATTTCCAGCCTTATGCGCAATTTCCTGTGGAAAGGAGGACGTGGAAACGACAATAGATTTCATTTGATCAGTTGGGACAGAGTGAAAATGCCTCTTGTCGAAGGTGGACTGCAAATTCGAGATCCCCTTCATGCTAATTTAGCCATGAGATGAAAATTACTATGGTAGCTATACGCTAATCCAAATCACCCAGTCAGCCAGATTTTCAAGATTAAATACCTCAAAAATCAGTCGATAAAACACTTCACGGTGGACAAAAATCCCAAAGGCACGCTGGCCTGGAAGCTGTGTAGCAGAGGTATCAAATTCTTCAGATCTTACCTATATCGAATTCCTGGGAATGGTAAAAATACCACGCTTTGGAGAGACAATGTTATGGGCCACCCCCCTCTAGCAGAAGTCAATGAAATATCAGAGTTAAGAGCTTGGCTATCCATGAAAGGAATTAGAAAAATTGAAGACATCTCGGATTGGGACAGCAATGGGAACTAGCAGCACTGGATCTTTCCAAGAATTCCTGAGCAATTAAAACCACAGTTAGATGTTCTCATAGATGCTATCTCTGATTTTGCCCTGGTGCACATTGACGAAGAAGACTCCTAGGGCTGGGGCAAGACAGGAGTGTATTCAGCAAGCCAAGGGTATCTACTGATGCAAACTAGAAAGGATTTGACTCACCAGGAGTCCTTTTGGAAGCAGATTTGGGATAGCTTTAGCATCCCCAAAATCAACTTCTTTTTTTGGACTTTGATGCATAAAAAAAAATTGACCAGGGATAACTTGTGCAAGAGAAATATAGCAGGCCCACACCGATGTGTTCTCTGCAAAAGCACATTGGAAACTTCTGATCACCTTTTTATAGAATGCGAGTTTGCGAAGGAGGTCTGGTACATTTTTCTGAATGGGCTAAATGTTTTTCCTCCACCACTGAAATCAGTAGACATCATGTTTTGCTCTTGGAAAGAAAACTACCCTTACAACATCATGAGCAAATCAATATGGAAATGGGTGTGGATAGCTGCCCCAAAGTATGTCTGCTGGAAGCTTTGGCTCGCCAAGAATGAAATCATCTTCAACAATATTGAATGGTCACCAGCAAAGGTGGCTGCCCGCGCAAAGAATTTCCTCTTAGAAACCTTGAATTACTTTCCTATCAAAGATGGAAGCTCTCTTCAAATTGAAGAAAGGACGTGGTTGGATGCTTATACCTGCAAAGTCAGAATTCATACAAACATATGCCCAAATCAAAAGGAAAGATGGCAGATTCGAGATTTAGAGGAAAGATTCCAACAGTGGTGGAAATCCCATGGCAAGTGTACAATTTTCTTTGATGGAGCCTCCAAAGGCAACCCAGGGAATTCAGGAGCGGGGGGGGTGATCTTCTCTCCGAATGGGATCAAAGAAGAATTCAGTTGGGGGCTTGGACTGAGAACCAACAATCAAGCAGAAATTCTCGGGCTATTGAAAGCTTGCCAAATGGCTAGAAAGGAAAACCCAAGTGAAATCTTAGTATTTGGAGACTCGGAAATGC
>SNQJ01S0104303.1:22998-34382 GCA_010110895.2 Picea sitchensis | reverse complement strand
AGACATTGTATATGTCTTTCTTGATATTTTGTTTAGTAAGAATAGGAACAGTTCCTTTTCCTTGAACTTTGACTAAATAATCATTTCCAAGTGTAATATTAGATGAGATTGAATAATCAATGCATGAAAGTAATTCTTTGTTACCTGTCATGTGATTGCTGAATCCACTGTCCAGCAACCAGAGATCTTTAGGTTGTTGTTCAGTCTTGTGGCATGAGAGAAACATACCTCCTGAGTTTTCTCCCGTGTGATTTGACACATGTGTTCTTCTTGAGAGCGGAACTCCTTGCTTCTTCCTGCATTCAGATTCATAGTGCCCATACATTTTACAGTAATAGCATTGTATGCTTGATTTTTCATTTGGTATTCTCCCTCTACCTCTTTGAGGCTAGAAATTCTGATGTTGATTTTGTTGCTGTTGTCTTTGACCTTGGAAATTTTGATTCGAATATTGTTGTCTGTTACCTCCACTAGAGTGAGGGTTACTTTGATTTCTCCCTCTTCCTTGGTGACCTCTACTTCTTCCTCTGCCTCTCCCTCTGCTGGAGGAGAATTGAGTTTTGAAGGAATTGGAGATTGACTCATTTGTGAGATGCAATCTAGTCTCATGTGTCACCAGAGAACCAATTAGTTCATCTGTTGAAAATCTTGACAGATCCTTGGATTCAAGGATTTCTGTTACAACCATTTCAAATTTCTTGGGTAAACTTCTGATAATTTTCTCAACAATGCGTTGATCAGTGATGGCTTCGCCAGTCAATCTGATCTGGTTCACGATTCCCATGACTCTGGTCATGAACTGATCCACATTTTCGGACTCTGTCATCCTTAGAGTCTCGAATTGCGTCCTCAAGGTCTGAAGTTTAACTATTTTGACCCTGTCATTTCCTTGGAAGGAAGATTTAAGAATATCCCAGGCCTGTTTGGAAGTACCAGCACCTATGATTTTTGAGAAAATCAAATCATCCACAGAATTTTGAATCCAGAATTTCGCTTTATTTTCTTTGTTCCTCAGTGTTTCCTGAGCAATTCTCTGCGCATTTGTCATGGCTGAAAGGGTGGTTGGATCTGGTTCCACATATCCAAGATCCACTGGCTCCCGGCACTCTTGTTCTTGCAAGAACGATCTCATCCGAAGAGACCAAAACTCGTAATTCTTTCCCAGAAGAATCGGACCCTGAGTTGGTCCTAAATTGCTAGACGATGCCATAAAAAAAAATTGCAGAAAAAATAGAGGGAAATTTCATATTTACCTCCGATCACCGAAACGTCGATTTGTCGATGGCCGAAGGGAGCTTATCAGCCTTGAATTGGATTTTTTCACAGTGCAATGTGACCATGTGCCTTAATGTTAAAGCGCTACGGGATTTTCGGGGTTTTTGCCTTTCAAATTGTCGAAATGAAAAATTCGTCTTTGGACAATTCAACGGTCCAGATCTTCTTGTGATATGACGGTCCAGATCTTATCAGGATATCACAAATTGGTATTTCACGATTTCTGATGACGAGTTGTTCTGACTCCTCGATTCCCCAATCTCTGATTTACCAATAGCGCTTTCCTTTCGGGAAATTTCCCGATTCCTTTGATCTCCGCCATGCGTCCTTCTATATTGGACGGTCCTGAATTCTCCTCGCAATTTCGAGACTTCAAATGCTCCGAACGTCTCATCTTCAGGATTCACGATTTTTCGAATCCCGTAATTACGATGCATTCTCCTATCGAGATTTGTCTGAAGGCCTCGATTTCTGCCATGCATCCCAACAGATGTGCGGCTCAAGGCTGCTTCAGGGTTTTCACGGTGGATATTCCCGATCCCTTGTTTTGACGAGATGACATCAGCTGGGCCCCAAAGCGAAGCTTTCCTCCTGTCGGGATTTCGGACTTCGCAATTCCGAAATGATCGTGTTTCTTGTCCTTAGGATTCACGAAACGTCGAATCCCGATGTGCCGAGTGAATCTCCCGATATCACCCACGTGTCTCCTCCAGATGGACGGTCCGCATCGTTTCGTGAGTTCGCGACTTGCGACACCAAATTTCTCTGACAACTTGAAACTTCGATTTCCAAAACGCCGATGGTTTCCTCAATGTCTGCCACATGTCCGAACAAATGGATGGCTAAGATATTATCGCTATATCGTGAATCACAATTTCACAAGTTTATAACTCTTGTTGCGACGGTCTTTCAAAACCACGAACTCCGAAATGCTGATTTGATAGCACTTGGATCTGCTGCCACCTGTCCTCTGAGATGGGCGACTCACAAGTCCTCTCGGGATTTTGCGATACGTGATGTCGCGATTTCGCATATTGGATTTTTTGGAGTGCAATCACCTTTGCGCGTCCAACTCCCGATTACCGATATTGCGATGTGATAAGATCGACGACTCATGATCTTTCTTGATCCAACGGTCCAGAATGACTCGTGATTTCATGATTCGTGAATTCTCACGACATGTCTTCTGACCTTTACACCTGCGAGTCACGAAATGCTGAGATCTCGCCACGTGTCTCTTGATGGATGGTCTAGATGATGTCGGGACTTCACAAGTCAAAAATTTCTCCTTTGCACTTCAGAGGACTAAACCTCGTGCACTTTCTCGCGGATCCAACGACGGTCTGTCCTCTGCGCAAGATCCAATGGTTGAAACTCTTTCGCCTTTTCCGCGCTCTCCTCGTCCCTTCTGAATTGGTTTCTCGCTTCGGATCCATTCGCAAGACGAATCTTATGGCCTTAATGGTTTTTATTTTCACATTAGACACGATCTTTGCTGAATTTGACGAAATTTTCTCCTGCGGAAGAAAAATTTGTGAATCTTTCAAAGATTTGAAAGAATTTCACGAATTCTTCATTCTCTGCTACAATATTTGACAGATGTGAGTGATTTCTCATAAATCTTTGAACGATTCAGCCTCCTACAGGAATCTTTAACGAATTTGAACAAATTCTTTGAATTCTTCAAGAGTTCCCGCCTCCTGCAGCTCTTCTTCGTCAATCTTTGACGATTCTCGAAAATTACAAGAATCTTTAAAGTTTCTTCTTCTGCACTCTCTTCTTCCTCGATATTTTGAGCATTGTATGCTCTGCTTCCTCTGCAAGCTTCCTACGATGATCTTTTGAACGTAAGACGATCTGCTTCCTCGTGGAAGTTTCCTGCGAGGATCTTTCAAGAGTATGACAGACGACTCTCCAAACCTTGTGAAAGAGACTGTGTCGCGTGCTCTCAAGATCTGTGAAGCTCTGCGCTGTGAGGATCGTGTTGTTCTCCGGACTGTGTGAAGAGGCTTACTGCTGAAGCTCTGATACCATGATAAATTGTGAAGCAAAGAGAAATGCAGAGAGAAAAGAATAGAACAGTATATTGAAATGTATGAAGTAGTAGAGAAGATAAGTACAATGCAAGATGGTTGAGCTAAATAGGCTCAAGCAAGACAAAAATACAAAGTACAACTGTCCAGTACAGTTGGCAGTGTACAGTCAGACTGTTGAGGTTACATTATATTTAACAATATGCTCTGTGTAATTCAATGTTCAAAATTGATACTGATATGAGAGCTCATTAGAGATTGAAAGGCTTGTAAGGACTTGGAGCAGAAGAGGACAAGGGAAGTTGACGTCTGAGGTATGACATTTATTGGCAATTTTTCCATTGAAACGAGAACGTGGGAGCGATTTAATCAAATACGAAACTTCTTTACAGTTGCCAGACCGATAATAAGTTAACTGGTCATAGTTTTAATCGATTCGAAATAGTCATAGTTTTAATCGATTTGGAGTATCATTTAAGAAAAAAAATTGTTGTCAAATTTATGAAATAAGAAGTGAGAGGACAATGAAAACTATTCTATGAGATTATGATATTTATTGACAATTTCTTCGTTGAAACAAATAAACAATTTCTCCGTTGATATTTATTGACAATTTACTTACTTACCCAACTTTTTTATAATCTTAAGAGCCTTGGAATTTTGATATGCAATAAATTTCTTTATCTGTGAAACAAGAATTCATCCGAGGACATGAACATAAACTTCCTTAGAGTTGTCAGACCAATAAAATAAGAGGTGTAGAACTCACAGTTTTAACTTTTAACGAATCTATTTAGAATTTTGACCTAATCGCTGACATAAAAGTAAGAAGTCATAATTTTATTGATTTGAAATTTTGATTTTATCAGGTCAGAAATTTCATTAAAATCGTCAAGAATTTAAAAGTCTGTCCAGAAATCAAAAGTCATAACTTTAATGAATTGGAATTTCTTTCTTTATAAGGTAGGAAATTTCCCTCGTATTAATGAAATAAAAATTCTAGTCAACTAGTCATAGTTTTAATTAATTTGAAAGTTTTATTAAGTTGTTATTTTGATCATGATTTTAATGAATTTTTATTTTTTTATTACAATTTAATTATAATAATTATTCTTCTTAGGTTAAAATTAATTTTGATTTATTAAACTTTGAAATTAATTAATTTAATTTAAAAATTTATTACTATAATATAAAATTAGATAAAATATTTAATATAGTTATAAACAATATTTAAATTAGTAGCGGATGGGGTGCTTTCAATTTCAAAATGCAGACAGACCAGGGGAGGCTACCTGGCCAGGAAACTAGCCACCTAGCGCCCGATCAGTCCTGCCCCCCCACTTCCGTCACCTCATGAATTTAAAACATCCATCGTCACTCTCCAAAGTTCAGTCGCAGCCAACCTGCCGCACGATTTGGAAGCTCTGCAGTGTGGGAGTTTTCATGGCGCCGTGCAATATGCCTCCTCAGTCATATCCGCTCCTCCACACTAGCTTTCCTAAAGCTGAGCTCGGACGCACTGAACCTCATTTCCCCCTCATCGTTTCCATGACCAACTCTCCTTGGATCTCATTCTCTCCAGGCTCGTGCCTCTCCTCTGGTGCGACCTCCACTCAGATACAAGAACTCTAGGCTCATGCCTTTCCTCTCAAGGTCTATTGATCCTCTGTGTCTTATGTCCTAGGCCACCACCTGCTACCTCCATGCCCTGCCTTAGAGGCAAGGCCAAGAGAGGAGTCGCCTTGTATGCAACTAGGGGAAGGGAGTCGCCCACCCATGACCCTCCCACTGAAACCAAAAGCTTCCCCCTCTTGGCTCCTGTTGTTGCTCCTATCCCAACACAACCACTCCGTGAGACCACCCCTAACCTCTCCCCACTCTCAAACCCCTACACCTGCAGAATTGAGTGGTTTGATACCCTCGACAATTCGTTGGGTTTCGCACCTCCTCCCCCCTCCCCTCCTCCTCAGCCTCCACTTCCTCCTTCTCCAATTCGTCACACCCCTGCCACCTCCACTCCTGTTTTTTCTCCTTCCTCCTATTCTGACTCTTTGTTGTGCCCCCCCTCTCCACCCTGTTTGTCACAAGTGCGAAGATCAAGCAGCGACCATGGATTCATTGAGTGACCTCAAAAGGGGCCTGGGGGAGGTCAAGCCAACTATTCTTGATCTGCAGAGCAAGGACACAGATCGTTGGAGCTGTGTGGACATTTTGATGTCCTTCCTTCCAGACCTCTGACAAGCTATTGCGGGTTGCGATAGGGGAAAATTACAGGAGCGTCAAGTCTATGCCGAACCAAGGCTCGGTCCAGGTTTCTAAGTCATTTTAGGTTTCAGGTTTCTGTCTACTTTCATTTCCTGGAAGCCATGGGAGGATACCCCATGTTTTTCTTTCTGTTTAAGTCTAACAATCAGCACTTCACCCTGCGTGGCATAGAAGTCTATTTTTTTCATGTTACAATCTTATTTTTTGGACAAGTGGCAACGATGGTTTCCCAGAAGGGCACCACTACCACACATGATTAGGAACTACACATAGTTGTAACTTTTGATAGGATTCAATACAAACTCTAACTTACAAAAACAAATAAATTAAATTAGCCTTCCAAAACTAAATGATGAAGGGTCTGTTTGGTTGTATGAGTGGCTTCCCCAAGTTACTATACAAGAAGTTTTGATATAGTGGAAGGATACATATCCATCAGATGACATATGTGAACCAAGAATGCTACTTTATTAGGGGAGGACATGTTTAAGTGGATACATAGGTTGCTATGTATTGAGGTCATCTCTATTTAATCATGCCCATGCAATAGATATTGTGTGAAATCAATAATTGTAAAAAAGGTTTATTAGAAGGTTCCTAGGAGGTTAGATAGAAAGTAGCAAGATGTCTATTGTAATTGGTACTCTACTCAACTAAAGGTTTCCCCCATCAATGAGGTAAGTGAACATTGCTTTCATCAATAAAGATATTGCAATTTGTGGTATTTGGTTCTCTACAATTTCCTATCATTGTTATAATATGTCATTTGCACTCTATTTTGTTAATCTTTTATTTTGCTAATAAGAAACACCACATGAATTAAAAATTAAGAATCAATTTTTTCCATGTTGGGAAGCAATTGATTCTAGTAGTAGAATGCAGACCACACTTCCCTTGTAAAATAGGCAGGTGATGGAATGTCATGTTGGGATCACACTAAACATAGACTAATATTTGACTTTGCTTCACTGATTTCTAGGATGGATGGCCTCTAAGACTGAGAGATGGGAATGAGTGTTGATTGTAGAGTACTAATTTGGAAAATGCTCAGCGTTGAAAGTCAATGAATAGACTTCTACATTGCAGGAATAAGTGAGCCAGAGCCATAGCTAGGACCAACGCGAGCAACTAGAGCCACAAGCTAGAGCCAGATCTAGAGTTTGAGTTGTAGCTGTGAGCCAGAGTTAGAGCCACGTACTAGAGAAGAAGACATAAAGCACATTGATCTAGATTAGTTTCCTTAGAGCTTTTGGAGACCAAAAATCCTTTCAATAGGGAGGTGTGATCTGAAATGGATCCAAACCAATGAATAATTGTAAGACTTAGAATTTATAAAAGAAATTTGGAAATTTATGAGGTTTAGCAAAATCCATTGCAATGTAAAAGTTGAATAGGACAAAATGAAAAGAGAGGAAAAAAAGAGAATTAAAAGAAATAAGAAAAGTAAAATAGGAGAGAAAGTCAAGGAAGGGGAAATGAAGGGTCATGGTTGTTGGCCTTCCCCTTACCCCTTGGATCTCCATATTTATTCCATTTTTTTCACTCTCAAAGGGATTTTGGATGGATAATAGAGGAAGATGCATGGAGAACCAAGATCTGATTGAACCAAATATTGTCGAAATTAGAACTGAGACCCCCTTTCTAAGAAGGTCTAATCGTTTGGGTTTCCAAGTTCAAATTTCTATGTTCATTATGGTTTATTGATGTGTCTATTATTGTCAAGTTCTCCTTGTAAAAGTGTATAGTTCAGATCCATTCTCTATTCTTTGTTTGTTCCATTTAATGTGACAAAATATGCACAGTAAAATTCAACCACTATCCTTGGTGCTTAATTCAATGGAAAACTCTTGTAAATGAAAATTTGGTTGTTGTTTTAGTAACTATATCCAAGTATACTTGGGATAGCACCTTATCATATCAATTGATATGTTTTTTCCATAGAAATTCATTGTTTCACATAAAATCAATGAAATTCAATAGTTAGAGAACCTAAGCTATCCATTCGAAGTATAGAATATATGGAGGGTGTGGATTAAAGAGTTGTTGCAATTAATATAAATTATTATCTTTGTCCGTGAAGAAAGACAATCTAGTGACTATTGAATCTATTGGGAAAATTTATCTCTCCTCCAAGCTACATTTTTTCTTGCCGGGGGAAAATTTCTCTTGCTTGGGCTATAATTTCACTTACATGGGTGAATCAATACATTGTTGGGTCATTTCCTCTCACCCACATGTCCATACAACATCCCTACAAATTGTACACTAGTCATACATGTTGTACATGCTTGTGTGAGCCACCTCATGCTCCCTAGGTTGTTTTCTTGCTGATTCAGTCGATTCGCTCATGTACTTGGCCATTATCACTTTCCCAATCAGCTTAATTTTGTTGTTGGTTGATTAATTTATTGTTAGGGTGACTTTGTTTATAACTGGAGCGATTCCCACTTGTTAGGGAAAATATATTCATAGTTGGTCAATTCATTTCATTGCTAGTCGACTTAGTTCATATCATAGTCGATCCATCTCATTGTTGGTCAACATGAATCTTTATTGGCCGATTTGTATTTTTTTGGTGGGGTATCCTCCATAGTTACTTGTTGTGAGTTAGAAAGTGGTTTCTGTGTTCACTTATGAGTGTTTTGTTGTTTATACATTAGCAATGGAGATGATGGATGATTGAAAAAAAAAATTGTGCCGCCATAGCTCTACATAACATGTATCTTTACCATAAAAGTATTTAGTTGGGAAGAAACTACATCTCCATTTAGAATATACTTCATAATTCTAACCTCAATCTCATATGTCTTGGCTAGGGATAACTAGTTTCAAACATAGGAATCAATCTGTAGTAAGGAGCTCTTACATTACTTACTTACATAGGGACATCAACATTGGCAACAATAGACAACAAACCAACTTCACATTTCTTACAAAAGAATAGTGAGCAATGAGGTGTTACAGAGAAGTCCACACTTGGGAACTACATCCAAAGCATAAAACTTGGAGTCAAGAAGCACAACTACTTGGTGTATGCTTGCTTCATTGCGGATAATAGGGGAATATGAACTCAAAGACCTAATTTGCGTACTAGAAATCAAGGGTACACGTTATTTTCTCATTTATAGTTAACTATTATCTGCAAGTTACATTAGTCGTCAGTAGGCCATTGGTTGATATATTGAAGGAATTACAACCATTCGAAGAAGATTATGACATATCTCTCTATATAGGAAAGAAGAACAAAGATTTTTGTACAGGGAAAAGGAACAGAGTCCTAGTGGTATTTCTAAAGAAAAACACTATGTACAAGACTGAGATAGAGACCAAAATTTTTAGTTCCGCAAAGGATTTGTGTTGGTGAAGTGAGTGGACTATAATTCCCTCATTTGCAGATAAAAAAATCTTATGAAAATGATTAGTTTCAATGGAGCAATGAAAATTTTATATATGTAGGCATATGCTATTCTTAAAAAAATTGAAATATAAATGTGTTAGTAATGACAGGATGAATCTAAGTTGTGAAATCAAAATCAGATAGTGGTCTTTAAAAATATGAGCCATATTTCAAAGATTGAATTTCTTATAATGTGCACCTTTGAAATAAAATGATCAATGAAATAGGATGACAAATAAACAAATGTGTATCATTAATAAAAATACACACATGATATTCAAACTGTCGTGGACTTACGAATAGAACAATCTGTCACAACATATCTGACAAATAAGTGAAATCTTTACTATTAAGTTTATTTTTCCTTTAGATATCAAACCCTTGATTATTGGTTTTCTTAAAATGAAATTGTATGAAATAGTTCAAATGCGAAAAATAGAGAACAAAAATAAATACACACACCATCCACAAATAGACACAAGATATGACTTAGGAAACCTAATGCGGGAGAAAACCTAGCTAGAAGGTGAGGCTGCTCTTCTCTCTTTTCTTTTGTATAGAAGGGATACAAGTATAAAGAAATAAACACTCTATGTGGAGTTTCCTTTGACTTGTGGCTCATATTACTGCTACAAAATATCTCATCCTCCATTATTCTTACACAATACCACTCTTAGATAATTTTCTGAGCTATGGAACAATATACATTGCAAAAAAATGGAACCCGCTTTCCTCTTAGTGGCCTAGTATTTAACATAGACCGATAGCCATCTACGGGTAGGTTTTTTACTTCCTCAACCCTCAATTTTGGTAGGCTTTTGAACCTTCTAGAATCTTCTAGAAATTCCTCATGTGGATAGCCTCATATGCATGAGTAATCAAGGTTTACGTTCCATCCTATCATACCATGGTGGTCAACACGATAGATCAACTTGTGGGAGGCATAACCTTTGCATGTGAACTCTAATTGATGCACGGTTTGCACAGTTGGAAACATATCAGAGTGTAGAACACCATCAAGGAGGTGGGAACAAGTTTGAAACAACTAAACCCAAAAAAACATCATTTAATTCCTCAAAATGGTTCAGGAAGGTTCTAGAATCCAATCTTCCAAACTAGGACCTGCCACTAAAATCACCCTACAAGATGAATCCTCCATTTTTTTTATTCTAAAAGGATTGATATAGATGAAAAACAACATAATGATCCAATATAGATCAACACATCGCAAGGTAATCAAATGCTAATGTACCCTTAGGAATATTGTTCATACCTATGAGAAATTAGAAAAGTAAGAAATTCATCTAAGGGAACATTCAACACTTGTAGGCTAGGACAAAACCTCTTTCAATACGCTTTGTTTAGGGATTTATTTAACAAGTTTTTATAACATTGAAATTCAAAGATAAAAAATAAATTAAAATCAAGTTTTTTGCTAAAAATTAAATTTCTAGCAATTGCACATTCTAGTGATTCCTCATTTAGCAAATTCAGCCTAGAGGAATTCCATAATCACTTACTAACTCACCATTTTCAGTCATGTCGAAATTCTTAGATAACTGGGCTTTTAGGAATAGAACACGATTAATGCATTGATGAATATTCCATATTTTCATTTGAAATGCTACCCAGCCATCACTATGCTTATCTTCCAAAAGTTTGAGTCATTAAATTTTATAATTGATCATAGGTATACAAAATGTCACATCACAATTTTTGTAAACATTTATTAAAACCTAAAACATGAATTGAATTGTTAAAATAGTGGTATGTTTCCTATGAGAATGTAATTTAGATATTATTAACCTATGAATCCTAGAAAATCTAAGTTAATGTATAGTCACCAATCCACAATAGACATCAACTATTTTGATTGATAGAAAACCATGTGTCATTAATGTTGGCCTTGTTGAGATGTCATGCATCAAAGAAATTCATGAAACCTAGAAAAACACAACATAGACATAAGGAAGTTTCCCAAATGGAATACTAAGAACCTTCCTAAATTTTATTACTTTCATAATGTAGAGGACATGTTGATGAAAGTTAAGTTATGCTACTCATGGAAGATTAAAAATGTAAATAGAAGTAGCCATTTTCTTGTAGCATATTCAAAGAAAAAACTCAAATTTTCTTTTTCCCTAATACTAAATAAAAAAAACTAAAGCTATGAGAAAACCAAGTATATTGACATCTAATATCTCTATGACATCCAATAAACAAAAGACGTTATTGTAAAACCTTGAAGTTTATGTCACTACATGAGTGTAAAATCATAGAGATGTGCAACCTCAATCATAGTAACCTAAGGCAGAGACATCTCCTATTTTTCCTATAATTCTCTAACACACCTCCACATAAAAAGGTCTAGGATTCCCTTAATCAATAATTGTTCCAATTTGATAATCATAAAC
>SNQJ01S0104303.1:4063-22948 GCA_010110895.2 Picea sitchensis | reverse complement strand
TTTTCAGCATATCCCCTCTCAACAGTCCTACAATATAAATTCATAATATTATTCACATTCATCGACCTTTTCCACAAGGTCCATTCACATCACATATTCACATTTCTGAGTTTGCCACAGTTCTCGGCCAGTCCATTTATTTTTACAAACTGGGGGAAACAGAGTGTTACACCATGGTGGTCAACATGATAGGTCAACTTGCGGGAGGCATAACCTTTGCATGTGAACTCTAATTGAAATGTATCAGAGTGTAGAACACCATCAAGGAGGTGGGAACAAGTTTTAAACAACTAAACCCAAAAAAACATCATTTAATTCCTCAAAATGGTTCAGGAAGGTTATGGAATCCAATCTTCCAAACTAGGACCTGCCACTAAAATGACCCTACAAGATGAATCCTCCATTTTTTTCCATTCTAAAAGCATCGATATAGATGAAAAACAACATAATGATATAATATAGATCAACATATCGCAAGGTAATCAAATGTTAATGTACCCTTAGGAAAATTGTTCATACCTATGAGAAATTATAAAAGTAAGAAATTCATCTAAGGGAACATTCAACACTTGTAGGCTAGGACAAAACCTCTTTCAATATGCTTTGTTTAGGGATTTATTTAACAAGTTTTTATAACATTGAGCTTCAAAGATAAAAAATAAATTAAAATCAAGTTTTTTGCTAAAAAATAAATTTCTAGCAATTGCACATTCTAGTGATTCCTCATTTAGCAAATTCATCCTAGAGGAATTCCATAATCACTTACTAACTCACCATTTTCATTCATGTTGAAATTCTTAGATAACTGGGCTTTTAGGAATAGAGCACGATTAATCCATTGATCCATATTCCATATTTTCATTTGAAATGCTACCCAACCATCACTATGCTTATCTTCCAAAAGTTTAAGTCATTAAATTTTATAATTGATCATAGGTATACAAAATGTCACATCACAATTTTTGTAAACATTTATTAAAACCTAAAACATGAATTGAATTGTTAAAATAGCGGTATGTTTCCTATGAGAATGTAATTTAGATATTCTTAACCTATGAATCCTAGAAAATCTAAGTTAATGTATAGTCACCAATCCACAATAGACATAAACTATTTTGATTGATAGAAACCCATGTGTCATTAATGTTGGCCTTGTTGAGATGTCATGCATCAAAGAAATTCATGAAACCTAGAAAAACACAACATAGACATAAGGAAGTTTCCCAAATGGAATACTAAGAACCTTCCTAAATTTTATTACTTTCATAATGTAGAGGACATGTTGATGAAAGTTGAGTTATGCTACTCATGGCAGATTAAAAATGTAAATAGAAGTAGCCATTTTCTTGTAGCATATTCAAAGAAAAAACTCCAATTTTCTTTTTCCCTAATACTAAATAAAAAAAACTAAATCTATGAGAAAACCAGGTATATTGACATATAATATCTCTATCACATCCAATAAACAAAAGACATTATTGTAAAACCCTGAAGTTTATGTCACTACATGAGTGTAAAATCATAGAGATGCGCAACCTCAATCATAGTAACCTAAGGCAGAGACATCTCCTATTTTTCCTATAATTCTCTAACACACCTCCACATAAAAAGGTCTAGGATTCCCTTAATCAATAATTGTTCCAATTTGATAATCATAAACTTGTTGGGTTTTTTTTTTTTTAAATGAGACGGTTATGTTTTATTAATAAAAAGGGTCAGGTTGGGCAGTGCCTAACAACCGGTACATTCTTCGGGTAACCATAAACACAACATCCCACTCAGGGGATTGTTGCCTTGATCGGTAGATCTACATTTATACTAATCATACCACTTTGTAGAGTACATCCTATGTTTGCCAATCTGTCCGCTTCCTTGCTTAATCCCCTGAGAATGTGGAAAAATTGAGCCAAGAGAAAACCTCTCAGGATTTTCTTCAATCTTGATAGCTGCTTGTTTAGCACTGGATCCTTAAGCTCTTTTTCACTTACTAATGCTTTTATCAGCATTTCCGAGTCTCCAAATACTAAGATTTCACTTGGGTTTTCCTTTCTAGCCATTTGGCAAGCTTTCAATGGCCCGAGAATTTATGCTTGATTGTTGGTTCTCAGTCCAAGCCCCCAACTGAATTCTTCTTTGATCCCATTAGGAGAGAAGATCACCCCTCCCGCTCCTGACTTCCCTGGGTTGCCTTTGGAGGCTCCATCAAAGAAAATTGTACACTTGCCTTGGGATTTCCACCACTGTTGGAATCTTTCCTCTGAATCTCGAATCTGCCATCTTTCCTTTTGATTTGGGCGTATGTTTGCATGAATTCTGACTTTGCAGGTATAAGCATCCAGCCACATCCTTTCTTCAATTCGAAGAGAGATGTCATCTTTGATGGGAAAGTAATTCAAGGTTTCTAAGAGGAGATTCTTTGTGTGGGCAGCCACCTTTGCTGGTGACCATTCAGTATTGTTGAAGATGATTTCATTCCTGACGAGCCAGAGCTTCCAGCAAACATACTTTGGGGCAGCTATCCACACCCGTTGCCATATTGATTTTCTCATGATGTTCTAAGGGTATTTTTCTTTCCAAGAGGAAAACATGATGTCTACTGAGTTCAGTGGTGGAGGACAAACATTTAGCCCATTCAGAAAAATGTACCAGACCTCCTTCGCAAACTCGCATTCTATAAAAAGGTGATCAGAAGTTTCCAATGCGCTTTTGTAGAGAACACATCGGTGTGGGCCTGCTATATTTCTCTTGCACAAGTTATCCCCGGTCAAAAAAAAATTATGCATCAAAGTCCAAAAAAAGAAGTTGATTTTGGGGATGTTGAAGCTGTCCCAAATCTGCTTCCAAAAGGACTCCTGGTGAGTCAAATCCTTTCTAGTTTGCATCAGTAGATACCCTTGGTTTGCCGAATACACTCCTATCTTTCCCCAGCCCCAGGAGTCTTCTTCGTCAATGTGCACCAGGTAAAAATCAGAGATAGCATCTATGAGAACATCTAACTGTGGTTTTAATTGCTCAGGAATTCTTGGAAAGATCCAGCGCTGCTAGTTCCCATTGTTTTCCCAATCCGAGATGTCTTCAATTTTCTTGATGCCTTTCATGGATAGCCAAGCTCTTAACTCTGATATTTCATTGACTTCTGCTAGAGGGGGGTGGACCATAACACTATCTCTCCAAAGCGTGGTATTTTTACCATTCCCAGGAATTCGGTATAGATAAGATCTGAAGAATTCGATACCTCTTCTACACAGCTTCCAGGCTAGCGTGCCTTTGGGATTTTTCTCCACCGTGAAGTGTTTTATCGACTGATTTTTGAGGTATTTAATCTTGAAAATATGGATGACTGGGTGATTTGGCTCAGCGTATAGCTGCCATAGTAATTTGCATCTCATGGCTAAATTAACATGTAGGGGATCTCGAATTTGCAGTCCACCTTCGATGAGAGGCCTTTTCACTGTGTCCCAACTGATCAAATGAAATCTATTGTCATTTTTGCGTCCTCCTTTCCACAGGAAATTGCGCATAAGTCTAGAAATCTGATCGGAGATTGCTTTTGGGGCCAGCATAAGAGAAGCCTGGTATGTGGGCAGTGCTGTGAGAACTGACTTAATTGACATGAGTTTTCCTCCGGTGGTGAGCCAAAAGCCTCCCCACGCTGCAATTTTCTTTTTGAACTTCACTATTACTTCATCCCACAGCTGGTTTTTGTTAGAGCCCAATGTTAATGGAAGGCCTAGATATTTAATTTTATCCCAGACAACGTAACCTACAAAGCCCAGATCGCTTGCTATTTTCTCAATTGTGTGTTTCTCTGTGTTCCAACCATACACGACGCTTTTCCTCTCACTTATTAGAGCTCCTGAGATGCTACATAATTTTTGAAGAATATGTTTAAAGGAATTTGCTATTTTCGGAGAGGCTCCCCCCAACATTAAAGAATCATCTGCAAACAGTGCGTGATTCACTGGATCAATTCCTTTAACAATTCAAATCCCTGGTATGCTGCCTTCTTGTTTTTCAGAGGATAGCTTCCTGCTCAAGGAGTCTACCATCAAAATGTAGAGGAATGGGGATAGAGGGCAACCTTGCCTCAATCCCCTGGTGGCTATGAAGAAATTAGCAGGCCTTCCATTTACCAGAGGTGTGATCCAAATCTTTTCTAAATAGGCTTTGATGAGATTGATGAACTCCTGGATGAATCCAAAGGAAGATAGAACCATGTACAAAAATGAGCGATTAACTCTATCAAATGCATTGCACATATCCAGTTTGATAAGCATACCTTGTTCTTTTTAGGAGTGGTTGGAATGCAGAGCTTCTTGGACTTGAATTACATTGTCCAGGATGTGTCTTCCCTTCACAAACCCCCCTTGAGCCGGAGAAATTAATTTTTGCAGAAGGGGTTTGATTCTATTCACCAAGAGCTTAGCAACAATCTTATAGGAAGCATTTCAAAGCGAGATTTACCTATATATTTCAAAGGTTCCTGGATTCACTTCCTTGGGGATTAAGGCGAGAAAGGTAGAATTTATTCCACCTCCAATATTTTCTTTCCTCATAAATCCATGAATCATTCTAAGGAGATCTGGCTTGATTAGCTCCCGACATAATCTGTAGAAATGGATTGAAAAGCCATCTGACCCAGGGGATTTGTCTGGCTCCATGGACCAGACTATTTTTTATATTTCTTCTTTCGTGATGGGGCTCAACAAATTGTTGTTGTCATCTATGTTAACTGAATTCGGAATATGTGCAAGGAAGTCTGTGATGTCTTCTTCGCTCCCCTCCCTTTCGGCATTGAGTAGATTTTGAAAATGTTTCCCAACAACTTCCTTTATTTGATCAAATCCTTTGCACACCTGCCCACTGGAAGTAGTGATTTTTGCTATGTGATTTTGCGAAAGGCGAGCCCTATATTGTCTATGAAAGTATGTGGTGTTTCTGTCTCCAACTTTTAACCACAAGCTGCGAGACTTGATTCTCCAGTATTCTTCTTCACTTATGACGGATCTATAAGTGTTCCTTTGGACATATTTTTCTTTGTCTAACTCCATGGGGGATATTTCTTTTTTTTCCAATTCAAATTGGAGTTCAGCCAGCTGTTGGACAACTTCTTTCCTCTGACTTGTGGGAGTTTTTAAAGCCTTCTTTATCCATTCTTTCAAGGCCATTTTTGTATTTTTCATTTTTTGCTCCCACACAAAGCTTGGGGAGCCTGTAACTTCTTTTTCCCAGGATGATTGGATTATTTCAAAAAACCCCTCTCTTTCAGCCCAAAGAGAACTGAAACGAAAATCTAGAGGGCCTAAGTCTCCTTCATCTTTCAAACAGAGAAGGATAGGCTTGTGATTCGAGGTTAATTTTGGAAGAATCTTGGAGAAAATGATTTTATTGTCCAACATGATGGAGCTGTTGGTGAGAAATATATCCATCCTAGCTGAGATATGGTTCTCCCCTGATCTATTATTGGTCCAAGTATATTCTCCTTTCACTGGCTTGAAGTATACTAGATCCCATTGAAGCATGAGATTTTCCACTGAGTTGAGCATTGGGTCCCTGGTGTAGAAACCACCTCTCTTCTCTTTGGGGTCCATAATACTGTTCATATCTCCTCCTATGACAATATTCTTTGGATTGAGAAGTTCTAAATAATCCGTGAGTGTCTTCCAACACTCTCTCTTTTCAACATAGTGCACTGAAACATACATGTTAAAAAGAGCTATGGTAAAATTGCTAGTTGTATGGCGCAGCTCGGTGAAGATCCAATGCTCTGTCTCATGGGATATTTCTAGAGAGAAGGTTTTTTTAGACCAAAATGTGCCTATTCCTCCAGCCGATCCTCTTGCACTTACTACCTTCCCTGTATCAAATTTCCATTTTGTGTTGCTTATATTTAGAAGAAGGTCTCCTTCTATTTTTGTCTCTTGGAGCATGAGTATATTTGTGGATTCCATTTTCAATAGGTCTTTAATGGCCTCTGCCTTTGTGGAGTTCCCCAAACCCTTGCAGTTCCAAGAGACCAGCTGCATTACTTACTACTTGTTGGGGTAGGTCCGCCTCCCTTGGGCATCCTGGCTCTGGTATTCCTCCCTAGAGTCATTTCTAAGGTGGTTTGACTCCCAAGGGTTTTTTGTCTTTATGATTCTTCTTCTCTGGTATCCTTGTTTGATTTCCTTCCATCTCTCTTTGAAGGCCTCTCGAAGGTCTCATCCTCCGATGAGCCAACATTTTCTACGTTTTTTTTTCTTTTTTTTTATAATGTCTGCATAAGAAGGAGAGGAAATATTGCTTGGAACCAGAATTGAGGGAGGGATTTCCACTTTACCTGAATCTGGAGAGGTGGTGTTATTCAACTGGGTGAGCCTATCCCGGTCTACTTCTAGAGGTTCTGGAGGGGCTTGGAGTGGTTCGAAGGAGTTTTTGTCTTCCTCAATGTTGATGGTTTCCTTGCTTCCTGAGTTTTGGGAGTTTCTGCTATCTTGCCCTGCTTTATTCCCTGTCTCTTTGACTTTGGTTTTATTGTTCTCCCTATTATTTACTATTTTCTTTACTCGCTTCCATTGTTCTCCTTTATCTTTCTCTGTTGCCTCCTCATTCTTCTTCTTGCAGTACCTTGCGAAGTGCCCATACTTGTGGCAGTGTTGACATTTGAAGGGAAGTTGTTCATAGTCAAGCTCCTAGATGTGGGTCCATTCTACAATCGTGAGTTTGATGGCTTTAGGTAAACCAAATTCCAAGTCAACTTCAACACATATTCGGGCACAGGAGTATTGATCTTTCCTCACTGCTTGATCTATGTATCTTCCTAGAGCATTGCCAATATACTACAGCGATCTCTGATTCCAGCAGTGGAGGGGAAGATGAGGAAGGCACACCCACACAGGCAAAGTTGTAGGCACATCCTGTGCCAGATCGAAATCTGGTGACCATTTATTCAGGTATAGTCCTTAAGGGCCCAAAAAATATGGCCCATTTCTAAAGATCAGGATTTTGTCTTCCGCATTATCAAACATAAATACAAAAAACCCTTTGCCGACGAAGTGGCTTTTTATTCCTTCTGAGACCAGTGGGATCTAGTTCCGCTTGACCCAATCTTCAACTTCTTTCAGGGATGGCCATAGCCATGTGAACTAGCCAATGAGGCCTCTTTCGTCTAAGTTCAATGCAGATCTACAGGTTTCTTCCACAGGCAATTCCACCGTGGGGATAATATCCATATTTTTCACAAATTTTTGCTGTGAACTAGAGATCGGTCATTTCCCAGCAGTAGCTAATAGGTTCCTGAATGCTTCGACTTCAGGGCCTGGGGGAGGAGGGGCCTCAGAGCCACCTCCTTGATCCATTGAGGCACAAACCTCACGTAGGAGGGAGTAGCCTGCCAGACGCGGCTAGTGTTTTTACGTAGATATTTACCAAAAGGTCAATTTTCTTGCACACACAATGATGCCAATATGACTTTATAGGACATGATATTTTAAAACAACTTAAAATCCCAAGATAAATGTTGACTGCTATATCACACTTTCTGTGAATTTTAAGAATCACTTGAGGGAGATATTATTTTAAAATAAAAAACTTGTTGTTTTTTAATACATGTCAAACATACTTAATTATTCCCAAACTTATTTGTTTGAATGTTGGTATGTACATCATTCCTACCCATATAAGAAATTTAGTAATTGTTAAATAAGATTTAGTAATTGTTAAACTTTTTTAATACATGTCAAACATACTTAATTATTCCCAAACTTATTTGTTTGAATGTTGGTATGTACGTCATTCCTACCCATACAATAAATTTAGTAATTGTTAAATTTTATTTATGAGTGCCTCCCTTCTTCTTTAATAACATTTTAATTATTTTCATTTCGCATATTATTTTGTGCCAACATAACCAAAATAAAAAGTATTTCTACCTCATATATCCATCATCTTCATCTCTATACAATTAAATGAATTATTATAAATCACAAACATGTTATGAAGATTTGTGTTGATCCTTTTCATACATAGACTTTCGTCCTCGCTGATTCATAAGTGGTACTTGAATTGTGGTTCCGGAACAAACTCAAAGGTGGAATTACTAGGCGCTTGGGCTACTTTATTCTTAATAAATCTACTTGCGCTCTCTAAGATCCAAATCTTGGGCAATTCAAAGGTTATTATTGACTGGTTGAATGAAAAACCCGAGCTACGAGTAAGCTCTTTTGAAGGATGGAAAAAAAGAATTTGATTTCTCATGAACACTTTTGAAAGCTTTCAGGCCTTTCATATATACCGAGAATTTAACAAAGAAGATGATGCATTATCAAAAAAGGCATTAGTTGAACCAGAGGGCCTCATCATTCTTCACTTATGGAAGGAAGGAGGGGAGAGCCAGCGTCAGATTATCAAAATCTATTAAATGTTTTTATTGGCCCTCTTGCACACTGTTGATTCATGTTTGAATGTACTGTTATTTTTCAAGGCATGAATTGAGTGATTAGCAAACTCATTCTCCATGATTTAGCACTAGAGGGTATTAGTTTAAAGGAGATTAATGTTTGGATATGTTGGGCTGATTCTAGTTTTTTAGTTTATGGGTATGGTTAAGTGCATGGCACCTTCACGCCCAGTTTCTTATTTTGTACTTTGTGGATGCAAAAATTATATTTTCTTAATATAATTGTGAAATTTTCTACTGGAAAAAAATCTTGAAATACATAAATCCAATTACTATTATATGTATATGTAACAGTTTTAGGGGTGTCCAAAATCCAATTACTATTATATGTCACAGTTTTAGGGGTGTCGTTTTTCCAAATAAAATGAATTGTTATAAGTCACAAATATGTTACTAAGATCTTGTGTATTGATCTTTTTCATACATTTAAACTTGAAACTACATAAATCCAATTACTGTTATAAGTCACGGTCTTAGTGATGTCCAACTTTTTCCAATTAAAATAGAATAGTTCGATTAGTTATACATAAATCTAATTACTATTATGAGTGACGGTGTCCAAGTTTTTCCAAATCACGGTATTAGAGGTGTCCAAGTTTTCCCAATTAAAATAATATAGATCACCTCTCGAATAGTTGTTTTAGTTATTAATTTTATTCCATGAATTGATGAATTGATAGTTTTTAATTTTATTTTTAATTTTATCCCATAAATTGATCAATTGACACAATGTGTAGAGGCATCGCTCAAATGTTCAATGTAATTCTACTACAAAGAAAAAAACCTTAATCCACTAAATATAATAGTAGCGGACGTAGGACTTTTTATCTGTTGAAACTCACTGGACACTATTCCTCTTAAGATTATGTCGTATTAACGCCTTTCTTCTAAAAATTGTTTTTTCTTACTTTCATCTTCTCTTGATATCTAATATCCATTCTACACTATCATATATTTTATTGTAACCATCCATGCTATGTCACAATGATGGTAGATAGAGTATTGGAATATGTAATTCTTACTTGTCTTAATCATGTGTGAGGAAATTATGTTTGGGAGGTAGGAAACAATTTTTATGTGATTGGTTTGATCTTATAGTTTAGGAGGTTGTTAGATAGTTGGTGAGTGGTTTCATCTTATATTTTAGGAGGTTGTTAGATAGTTGGTTGTGAGAGAGATATTGTCCAACTAAAATTCATAGAATGATGTGAGGTTGAAACATTTGCTCAACTGATAGATTGAGTGATCAAGGTAGTTTGTCTATCTTGAAACAAGCATTGTTATATTTATATGTATCTATTACATTATTTCAACAGTGTCATTGACACAATCTTGATGTGTTATACTCTACTCTCCCATTTTAATATGGTATTAGAATGAAACATGCCATATTTATTTTCCTTTATTGGAGATCCTAGAAACATGCAGAAAGTAGAATAGTGTATTGATAATGAGTGAATTATTGCTAGATATGTAAAGTGTAAAAGTTATTTGTTTGTCCATTGTTATCAGAGAGAGTTGTGTTGTGTCGTGTGCAGACAAATTCGAGAGAGAGTTGTGTTGTGTCGTGTCGTGTTCGGACAAATTCAAGGGGAGGAATTAGTCGGTTCCGTAGAAAGACCAAGAGTTTGCTAATGCGGGTGTTGGTTTCCCCATGGAAGAATTAGCCCACAAGAAGTGGGTGGGACTAATTCCATCAGTCACGTAGTTCCTTAGGAGGGTGTTCATTGATGTTTTAGTTCGTGAGAAATTCAAGAACAGTGCAAGATACAAACCCTTGGCATCCCCAAAGTCCCCTGCCTCATTCCCCAACGTCTATAGGGGATAGCACAAGCAATGCCATAGGAAGAATAGGGTCTCGAGCGTGTATAAATAACAATAACAATATAGCCATAAGAGAGTGTACCAGATTGAGTTTGGGCATGGCTAGGAAGCCAAGGGGTTAGCCACCAGAATCCAAAATCAAATTGAAGCCACTCATTATAATCACCAGAGACAGCGAGGATGCAATGAGACCTCATATTCTGGAAGTAGTGTGTGGATTTTCATTTTGAGTGGGAGAGGAATGGTGACCAATGTGAAAATCCACTAGGCCACCCGAATGGGATCCACAGTCACATTCCATGGTTGATTTGAGATGCTTTCGATTTCTGGGGCTTATATCCCACCTTCTAGCCCCTCTTCTTGTCCTTGTGGTCTATCTATTTACAAGCTTCAAGGTTGAGGTTAAGCATGGGAAACATTGTTGTGAGGCATACTGGTGTCATTGTCTAGCATCCAAAGATCTCAACCGCCGCATTTCAAGAAGAGTGGGAAGCTGGAATCACGCTGGAATGCACCACGGAAGGGGATTTATGGCATTGATGTCCACCTCCATCCAAAGTTGGTGTTATGGTGACATAGCTATTGTGGTGACATGGAGACCCAAGGGCATGTGGTGACGTATCTAATGAAGATTCCTCATTGAGGGTTTTCTCATGAATGGAAGCATTGTAAGTAATGGAGTGGTCAATTCAAAAGAACCAAGCCAATAAGAAATCTACACAGGTTAAAGGTAAGATTGTTGATACCATATTCATGAGAATGGGGTTAGCAAGGATAAATTTTGTGCTCAATGGGCTGCCATCTCAAGCATGCTCGTGATGAAGTCTTCATAATATTTAAAGTTTTATGTGTAATGTATAAGTCTTGAAAGTGAACATTTCTATTGAGCTTTGCGCCCATATGATAATGAAGTTATTTTGTTAGAATTCGTGACTCCAACAAATGAAAGTTAATGCATGAGAATTCAAGACAATGTTTTGAATATAACACTCAAGACTTAAAAGACAAAGAAGAAAATAAATAAGTAACAGTCAAGATGAAGAGGTAAAGTAAAAGAGAAAAGACATAAGTGACCACACTCATAAGATGAGTATGATCTTAGTTTTGTAATGGGGGTTGTTGGGATTTGGTGACAACTAATTCTTCTAATGATAGATTTGGATCATATTATTCTTCTTTGATTACAACCAAATAGACCAAGTTAGAATATGGATAAGGATTTCATTTATTAATCAGTTTCTTGGGTAAATTCATGTAAGCCTGTAGAGGCAAAAATGACTGAGTGTGAGTGAGCTAATGTAATCTCCATAATCTGAATAATAAGATGATCGATACCCATGCTTGGTGGACGTAGTCCAATGTTTGGGTGAACCATGTGAAATCATGTGTCTATTACCTGAGTGTGATTGTTAATTATCATTGTGAATTGTGATTTCCGCATTGACAATTCTAACAAGTGATATCAGAGCTGGTTATAGCTGGTTGAAGGAGCATCAACTTCTTGGAGGAGCCTGAAGTGAAATTTGTGTAAGGGTGCATGGATTTATATATCCTCGCAGGTCCCTCCTCTAGTAGGGTGCGAAGACTTATTACTCATCCTTACGCTCATGAAAACTTGTTGGAATTTCCGCACTCCACTGTGTATTACACTGCGTAAATTATTTAATCTTTCTGTACTCCAAATATATCGAGAGGTGCGGACTCCCTGCACTCCAGTGATGCTTGAGGTGTGGCAGCTCCCTTAAATCCAATATTCATGATTGAAGAATTAAATTCGCATGTGTTTTCATGAAACTTAAGGTATGAAGGGTGAACTTTATTTTTTAAAAAGGGGAAACATGAACAAGTCAATTGTCAAGCCACGTGGGTGAAAGTAGAAATTTTTTGTTTTATTTGGAATTGAAGATAATATTTAAAGGTATACCTTTTTTTATGTGAGGTGGATCATGTGGATGATTAGGTATGAAGTGGATATAAAAGGTTGTATGAAATATATAATATTTTTATTATTTTAAACCTTTTGTGGTTATCCTTTAACCTTTTTTATTAAGGATCTACATTTAAACTTCTTTATAATTTCCTCCACATTTAAAAGGGTTTTTATAAGCAGTGATTTGGACCTTGGGTTTTATAAGTAGTGGATATTAGGATATTTTTTATGCAAATGACTAAGATGCAGAGTTCGAAGTTTGAAGTTGAAAAGTTCAGCGGTAAAAACAACTTTGAGCTCTGGAATATCAAGATGCACGATCTATTCGTGCAGCAAGGCATGGTGAAGGCACTTTTGGGAAAATCAAAGCAACCCACAACCATA
Source organism: Picea sitchensis (assembly GCA_010110895.2). NCBI lineage: Eukaryota > Viridiplantae > Streptophyta > Pinopsida > Pinales > Pinaceae > Picea > Picea sitchensis. The sequence continues at coordinate 10,370 of SNQJ01S0104303.1, read as the reverse complement.
ACAGATGATGATTGGGATGAGATGGATGCAAGAGAACTGAGTTCCATACGCCTATGTTTGGCCAACGATTTTATGTTCAATATTGTCTCAGAGAATACAACAGTTGGTTTGTGGACGAAGTTGGAAAGTCTATATATGACAAAATCCTTGATGAGCGGAATCTACTTGAAGAGACAACTATAGAGTTTGCGGATAAAAGAAGGTACAAAAGTCGTTGACCATTTAAATACCTTCAATACCCTTATAGTTCAATTGACTAGTATGGAAGATAAATTCGAAGATGAGGATAAGGCTATTACACTATTGTATTTGTTGCCTGAGTCTTGGGATAATATAGTCACCTCTATTAGATTTATCTCAACAAAAGTTTTAGATTATGACTCTATTGTGGGAGGTTTGTTGGCTGAGGAGATGAGGAGAAAATCTAGTAAAGAAACCTCAACTTCAAAGGCGATGTTGATCAGAGGTCGAACCATGTAGAAGAATGAGAGAAGTTCTTTCCGATCTAAGTCAAGACACAGAAAGGGTAAAGAAAAATGTTGGTAGTATGGAAAAATGGGACATCTCAAGAAAGATTGCTAGAAGAGAAATGAATTTGAGGAAAACTCTACGAAGGAAGAAAATTTGGCTGTAACAAATTCAAGTATAATTGATCAAGTTTTATCCATTTCTAGTAATTTACAATATCAAGAACAATGGCAGTTAGATTCAAGTTCCTCCCACCACATGTGCTCACATAGAAATTGATTCTTTTCTTACCAATCTGTTGATGAGGGTGTAGTGTTTATGGGAAATGGTATTCGTTGTAAAACTGTTGGGGTTGGCAGTATTAGAATTAGGATGTTCAATGGTATTGTTAAGGAATTAATGGATGTTAGATACATACGTGATCTTAAATCAAATTTGATTTCATTAAGAGTGTTGGATTCTTGTGGATATAAGTATATAGGTCAAGGTGGAGCTCTCACATTGTCGAAAAGGAATTTAGTAGTGATGAAGGAAACAAAGGTTGATAACCTTTATAAGCTGGAAGGGAGTACTTAAGTGGCATCTGAAGTGACAGATGTATCTTCTTGTTTATGGAAGAAGCATCAAGGTCATAAGAGAAAGAAAGAATTGAAGGTACTCGTAAGCAGTAAATCATTTCTAGACTTAAAATCTTTGTTTCTAAATTCTTGCTTGTTTTATATCTTTGCAAGTTATGATGATGGTATAAAGGGATGTTTTGTGTAGGATCCTACTTATCACAAGGTCATCATTGACAGAGATATAGTATGTATGGAACAACCAAAAGGGTTGATTCAAGATCGCAATGATAAATTTGTTTTCATGATAGATAATTCATTGTATGGCCTATTGGTACTCAGGAAAATATACAAGATATTTGAATCCTTCATAGTGAGTCAGAATTTTTCAAAGGGTGGGAATGACTATACGGTTTATAGTACATTCACAATCTTGATGTTCTTTGCTGATGATATTCACGATGCAAGACGAAGCATGGATAAAATCAGTAAGAAAATGATTCAGGTGGACAGGACAATTCAGATGAGGGATCAAGGAGTAGAAACATAATTTAAGGGCATAGAAGTACACAAAGATGGTAATGGTAAGTTGTGGTTGGAGTTCAATATGAACATTGTAAAACCAGTCTTTATCCATGTTTCTTTCCATTATAAGTTTTCTTCAAGCATAGGGCCTGTCTATAAAGAATAAAAGGTTATGTCTCGTGTAAGTTCAGTAGGAGGTCTGTTGTATGTAATGAAATGGTTAAGACCAGATGTTTCACATGCTAATGATGTTTTCAGATACATGACAGATTCAGGTGTTGCATTGAAATGGGTGCTTCGGCGTTTGAGAAGCACAAATGTCACCTATTATGGTTACACTGAGATGGTCTGTGATAATTGTAATGTATATTGTAATACAGGTGTTTTGGATAGAATGAAATCTATCACTAAACATGTTTCACAAAATAGTTGTGGAAGACATGTTGGAGGTGGAGTGACCCCTCAGGAAATCCAAACTTGTTCAAGTCACACATGCGAGATCATGAAACCAGTTTTACTAGAGAGGTTGCAGTGGTGCTTGGCTTCTCTTCGCTTGCGGAAAAGGTGATGAACAAAAGGAAGGAGCAAGGTATCAGGTTAATTGTTGTAAAAGTGGAGATTGTTGGGATTCGGTGAAACCAAATTCCTCTAATGATAGATTTGGATCCTATTATTCTCCATTGGTTACAACCAAATAGACCAAGTTAGAATATGGATAGGGATTGCATTCATTAATCAGTTTCTTGGGTGAATGTATAAATTCGTGTAATCCCATAGAGGTAAAAACGACTAAGTGTGAGTGAGCTAATGTAATCTCCATAATCCGTATAATAAGACAATCGATGCCTATGCTTGGTGGACGTAGCCCAACGTTTGGGTGAACCACGTGAAATCCCTGTGTCTATTATCTGTGTGTGATTGTTAATTATCATTGTAAATTATAATTTCCGCATTGACAATTATAACATGGGTGTATATTGGGCATATAACTGATAACCTTTGTAAAGAGTTTTTGGATGTTTGTTGTACCTGAATTAATGATACATATGTGATGCAAGGGGTGCATGATTGGTTGTATCTGACACCCAAGATTTTTGGTCCAAGTTGTCATCTTAGCCATAAGCATGTTGATCTCCCCAGTTTTGTTGTAAGCATTGTTATTCAGGCATACATGTAGCGACGTAGAGCATATTGTTTTGTAATCCTTGTTGAGTGAGCCCTACCTAGATTAGTGTTGTATTAAATGGAATCATGTACCGTGTATCCCTCTTATGGATAAAGAGGATGTGGCATCAAGTTGTGAAATGAACCAGTAGGGTAGGTACAAGGTTGTCAGGGGTACTTGTATGCTAGCTTGATGTAGAATCTAGGAAATTGAATGTTTGATTAAGCGGGGAAATGTGAGATGGAAAGTGTCATGGACCAAGGTATGAATTGATGAACTATGTAGGTGAAAATGATTCCTATAGAAATGGCGAGTACAATGGATGATACCCATGTATCTCGGTATGAAGGTACAAAATAAGAAGAAGAAGCAAGAATTTTGAGGATGAATCCCATAATGAAGAAAGCCTGGTCAAAGGGAAGCTAGAGACAATGATGAGACAACAATGAAGATGGCAGCAAAAGATCAAATGATGGAAAACAAATGAAGGTAAAAGTGTGAGTGGTGTGTTGAATACTATGAGTCACACATTATAGTTGTACATCAAGTCGATGAAGTCATGTTCTATGTGGTGGTCCTTGAAAAGTTTGAGTGTATGTAATGTATGTACCTGTATCTATGTGAAATGTAAGGGGCATATTGTTGTAAGACTTGGATAGACATTCTTACCCCTTTTCCATGTATTCCGTGATGTTTTGGATAACCTATTGATATAGTGTAGTAGCCTCTACGTTGGAGTTATTTCACAGTAGTTGATTTTAGACTCTCAAAGGTGAAGTTCAGGAAATTTCATCAACAAGTTGAATGAACCATGTACATGAAGGACATCCTATTAGACTGACAGTTATAACGTTTAATCACCCATGTATTCAGGTGGATGGTTGTTCATTTTTCTGGGGATTGACAGTTTGTTGATGTATGTATGATTGTGGCACTAGATGAAAGCCATGATAGACTAGAGATAGAGATAGACTTTGTAGATGAAGAGACTTTTAGATTCATACTAGAGCATGTATTGTAGAAGAGAATGTGTTAATGAAGACCTCAACTCATGGAGATTGAGACAAGTACTCGTTAAGGGAGTGTTGGAATCTGTAACTCCTACTTGTCTTAATCATGTGTGAGGAAATTATGTTTGTGAGGTAGACAACAATCTCTACAATCTCTAAGTGAGTGGTTTGAGCCTATAATTTAGGAAGTTGTTAGATAGTTGGTTGTGAGAGAGATTTTGTCCAACTAAAAGTCATAAAATGATGTTTGGTTGAACTATTATAAATTAAGTAATCAAAGTAGTTTTTTTTTTTATATTGAGAAAAACCTTATTATATTTATATGCATCTATTACATTAATTCAATAGTGCAATTTACACATTGTTGATATGTAATACTCTACTATCCTATTTTAATATTAAAATCATCATTGTTACGAGTGGTTCGGCCTCTCTCATGAACCAACTTCTCTCGTGAACCAACTACAAGTCATTGAACTTCAACCAAAGCTTGAAATCTATGATCAAGTTAAGGATGGCCTCATCAAACAGCCTAACCAAATCATGGGCAAAAACGTCCAATCTTCGTTAAAAAAAAAAAACATTTGGTAACAATCAAAACGTTTTAGGCCATACCAAATTGTAATAATATCTCATTCTAAACATTTAAGCTTTTGAATTGCCTCCCCACATGGATATGGCCGTTATCGTACTCCGGTCTTAAGTTGCCTCCCAAACTGGCTGTGAACGCCGGTCTTAAGTTGCCTCCCAAACTGGGTGTGAACGATTTTGTGATTGGGGGTATGGGATTGGTGTGCTGCATCGATGGATTTGTTTGACTGAATGGATTCCCAGAATTCTTGCACGATTTATTACATGCTTGTAATTACCGCGGCGCTACTAACACTTAATAAAATCCCTAATCTACTGAGAGATATTAAAATCTTCCTTCTTGCAACTAAGGATTCAAGAACAAAGTCGAACATAAACAGAAGAAACTATCATTACAACAGCCTCAAGATGCAAAATTCACAATTCACAAATTATGTCTACTAACATGACTATTGTGATTTGAATTCATTATGTAGATTCCAAAGGGAAAAAATACAGTTGTAGCAGTCCAACTGTTCTCTGGGATTTCTTAACACCAATAGATCTGTATAATCGATGTAGTTTGTCATTCTCTCAGTATCTCCCTTTTTCTGGCAAATTTACATGATAACCATAGCTATGTTCATCATATGATACATGATAGCACCATAAAAAAATTGAGCTCTCAAGCAGATAGAGAACCTTTCAAGATCAGCAGTGTTTTGGCAGTTCGTTCCAAATTAGCATATCAATACTGTTGCCAAATAATTCTTGTTTTCAGGGATGCTCTCCAATGACGGCCTCCATCTACTGTCACTGCTCATCTGCGCTACAGTACCACAATTCCCTTCATACAGTGCGGTTCTCTGATCACCTAATTTAGCTTGAAGCTCCACCAACAGATCCTCCATGGCCGCTGTTTTAGCCAAATCATTAGATAGAAACTTCGCCAGTTCTTGCTTTCTAATTACAAGCTTGACCCTCACAACACTTCCTCCCGTGTTCTTACACGGAACCGCCGGTTTTGAGGAGCTGAAATCTTCTGCTTCTTTGCTTTCCCTTGATCTGTTTCTGCTTCTGTCTTTTCGCTTCTGTCCATCTTGGCCATACGTCTCATCGTCCCCAACGGGATGAAGGTGTTGCTCGCTTTGGCCGCCACGGGCTTCGGCGGAAATAAGTTAAGAGGTTGAAAGTGCAATACAGTTGCCCATTTAGTTAACCTCTAGCCGAATCAATTCCAATGTAACCTCTGGTTGTTAATCAATGGCAGCCTACTGTCATATATATATATATATATATATTACAAACACCAATCTATCCTAACATAATAGAGCGATGTGTAGAGTTAGTGGGTGTAATTCAACGTTCAAAATTGATATTGATATGCTCTGTGCAGCGCTGGCGGGTGTAATTCAACGTTCAAAGTTGATACTGATATGATAGCTCATTGGAGATTGAAAGTCCTGCAAGGACTTGGAGCAGAGGAGGACATTTATTGACTATTGACCTGGAGCAGAAGAGGACATTTATTGACTATTTCTCCCGTTGAAACGAGAACGATTTAATCATGAACGAAACTTCCTTACGGTTGCCAGACCGATCACTGAAGAAGTTGAATGGTCATAGTTTTAATCGATTTGGAGGATCATTGAAGAAATATTTTTAGAATTGTCAAATTTTAGAAGTCCGAAGAATTTTATTTTAATCCCGTAAGAAAATAGAAAATTTCATATTTTATTTTATTTTGAGAAGTCCGAAGTCAATAGAAAATTTCATATCTTCGAATTTTGATTTTATTAGAGTAGAAATTTTATTAGATATAGAATTCTGAATTTTTTTTATTTAAAGTTGTCAAATCCATGAAATAAAAAGTTATAAGAAAATTGAAAAAAAACTTCATATTTTCATTTCAAAGTTTTATTTTTCATTAGTTTAGAAATTCCATTAAAATTGTTACATTGATCAAAATATAAGTTAAAAGTTATATTTTAATCAATCAGAATTGTTTTAAT
>SNQJ01S0104302.1:21282-48717 GCA_010110895.2 Picea sitchensis | reverse complement strand
ATGTAGGTTGGTGAGTATTATATTCTGAGAGAGGAGACTTTGAGAGAAAGAAGAGGAAGTTACAATGGGTTTTGCTGTAGGTTGTATCCCTTCATTTTGCTGGATAATAATAAAGAAAGGACCTGGCAATTTCTCTGGTGGACGTAGCCCACACTGGGTGAACTACATAAATCTGTGTCTCTCTTGTATTGTGTATCTTCTATGTTTTGTTTCTGCATTTGTTTTATTTTATTGCTCTGCGGTCCTGTTTTTCTAACACTTCCAGTTGCAGCTAGAGAATTTGGAAGTTAGTGCATCCTATGAATGAATTCTTGATATATATAAGAAAACATTCCGTGGTTTTCTCCCATTTGGGTTTCCACATAAATACTGGTGTACTGTGTATCTGATGTGATGTTTCTTATGATTATATTCTCATGATACATTAAATGCAAACATAAATGATACATTGATGATAAATTGTTGAACATTGTTGTTAAAGTGAAAGAATATGTATTATGGTTAAAAGTGGTATAAAGTTCTCATACTAATTCACCCCCCTCTAAGTATTCCAGCAATTGGTATCAGAGCCAGTTCCTTAAGGAAAAAAATTAACCATTGGAAGGTAGATTATGTAGTGTAGTATGAATGGAGTACCAATGTTTGGTCAGAGTGGTCTAGAGTATGAGAATTGGAGCTTAAGGAAAAAAACATTTTTAAAGGCACAAGGATATGATATTTGGAAATCAATTGTAACAACATACAATGCAACAAAGAAAACTAAGACTCCAACCAAGAAGGAATTGAAGAACAACAACAAAATAGCAATGCATTTCATTTTGGAAGGACTATATGACTCAACAAAGGACAAAGTGGCTAAATTCCCATCAACTAAAGAAATTTTTGATAAGCTACATAATATCTACTCTTCGCCCATCATAGAATCAAAGAATGCTATAGAAGATACAAGTACATAACAAGAATATATATGATCATCATGCCAGACATATTTAGAAGAGGAAGATTGTGAAATCAACAGAGGTGAGTACCTTTGCTTTAATTGTGAAGAGTGCAGACATCTTGAAATTGAATTCCCTTATTTGAAGATTGAAAGTGATGAGACAAAAAATCCCAATGAAATAGAAGAAAACCATGAGATTGAAAAGAAAAATAATCATGAAGCAAAATTCTGTCAACGAGAAGGAGAACTTGAAGATAAAATAATCGCATTGAAGATCCAACTTGAAGAAGCAAAGCAAATAGAAGAAGTCATGAGGAATCAAATGTTGAATAAAGAAGAATCTGAGAACGCCAACTCCATAGAAGTTGAGCATATGATCATGATGTTAAAGGGTCAACTAGAAGAATACAGAAGGACTAAATAAACTCTCGAGGATCAGAAACAATGTTTGTAAATGAAAATAACAACACAAGGAAGAAGCAGAAAATAGAGAGAAGATATTGACTGATCATCTCAAGGAAAGAACTGATGACTTAAATCAGATTGAAGGAGAATTTGGTCAATAAGAGAAAAGACTTGAAAAAGAAATCATATCCTTGAAGATCCAACTTGAAGAAGAAAAGAGGACAGTGTTGACTCTTAAAATCATCAAAGAGTCACCTACCTGCAAAGAATTGCAAGGTATACACATTTAAAAAAAATTAACACACACACACACACACACACATACACACACACACACACTGAATAAAATATAAGTGGGGAACCCCTATAGTGTCATTCAAATAAATAACCTAGAAGACCCCCTTTGAAGGAGAAGTCACTTAAATTCTATGTTGTTGATGGTTGTATTTGATGCTTACGGATCACTTGCATGATGATTATTTTGGTATGAGCTTGGTTTTAGTTCCCAATGCTAATAAGTAATAACAATTGTGGTTTCAAATGGAAATTAAAAATCCTCTTTGGGCATTGATTTTTCAATTCGAAGTACAAATGTCGGGAAAAAATCATCTTCAAAAGCAAAGGTTAATGGTTGTTGTTTGGTAAAAGAGTTCTCATTTTAAATAAATCCATCGACATGGTATTCACTTGCTAGCTGCTGAGTTTTAGATGTATAAATGTGACTTATCAAAAGAAAGAAAAAGGGTGTTGTGTATACATATGCACAAAACACATCACTTATATACATATTACACTGGTTATATGTATATGGTCCGACACATATTATACAAGTTACAAGGACATGGTAGTGTCAACTCTGTTGTTATGATTTTGGTAAATTAAGGATTTGTATTTAGAAAAGTTTTGAAGGTTTTAACACATATGGGATATTATCCACACAATGCACATATATTACATATTGTTTCAGTATGATCCAACATATATATCTTATGAACATTGCATTGCATGGCCGATGATCTTAATTATGGTTATCAAGTATTGGGAGTTCATATATTAGTTGATTTGAAAGTTTCGAATACATGTGGGACACACTATATGCATACTACCCACGTTATGTTTATAACATATGTTGGACATTGTTATATTGTTGATGGTGGTTAATGTGGTAAGTGGCTGCATTGGTAACATGTAATCCTAAATGAGTTGGATCTTACTAGGCACCTATTGGTTGCTTGAGGTTTTGACATGGATTTCCTCAGGTTTAGAAAGTGATTAAATTTGGCCGTCACCCTAGCACGACGTGACCAACAATTAATGCACCAGCTTGTTGTTAGAGTTACCACTTTGGGTTTTGGCATTTGGTTCATTTGTTAGTGGTTTGGAAAAAGTTGAGCTCAAGTAACTACAAAAAATGCTCAAAGGCGTCTTTTAACCTGCACAACAATAGGTACTAGGGTTTTGATTCCCTGTCATCTAATGTGAATTTTTCTTAATAGTTTATGCCTGGCTCTGTAACTGCATGCTGGGCTTGATATTCTATGCTTTCATGCTCTATTTTAAAAGAAAATAAAGTTGCTATGCTCCTGGTTTTAGTAGATACACATGCATAAAATATTTAATGGTATGGTGGATGATTTTATTGATTTCCATAGTTATGGTTGTTGGTTTCCCATTTACCATATTGGTTGATTGGTCTTTGACTGTCTACAACGCATTAAAATGGCAGAGTCCGGTGCTGATGGGTCTTTAGTATTTTACTTTTTCATATAAAGAGGTTACATGTAGAATCTGCATTGTTTCTTTCTTGAAATAAAATTATCTCGCAAACCTATGCATACCCTGGTTAAAATAAACGATTATTTCTATGGTTGTTATCCACATGCACATTGTAGTCGGGCCAAGTCCTCAGAATTTTTTTTTGGGGTCAAATTCCTCTTCACATCAATATTTTTTTGTTCGACAACCATAACCCTGTAAAACCTTTGTCGACTTGACCATGGTCCTTGTTTGGGTCACTTCTTGAAGATTGAAAACAAAGAAAGGAAAAGAGACAACTTTGCCTCCGCATATTACGATTGAATTTGGTTGAAGGTCACACTAGAGTCTGAAATCATTTTTTTTAAAAGTAACTTGTTGGGCCTCACAAGGTTAATGATCGTGCTTCTGGTAGCATTTATTGTTGCAGTGAAGATTTTAACTCCTTGAAATCGTTACACCTCTGTCATAGTTGAATATTATTTTAAACTGTTGGTTCGAATCATTTAACAAATTATGTCATTGGAGTTTGGAGTCAAATTATTCTCCATTGTTATTCAATATGCTTAAGGTTGCTCACCCATCCTCATATTTGATTTTGTGACTTGTGGACACAACAGGGGCATGACATCGTGATATCGATTGATACCAATGATGCATTATACATGTCTTCCATCCCTTTGCAAATAAATGCTTGATTTGATTTGGGGTATGATTGAATAACATTAACATTCATGTAAGAAGTAATGAAATTGATCGTTTAAAATACAAATAGAAGAAATGTTTAATTAATATTTGATGAATCTTTTTACTTGAAGTTTCGCATTCGATGGTTGGAAGTAATATATAATGGTTTATTAAGGACAAAACTTGGTGTCTTATAGGGAATAAAAATGGATTTTGATCATTTGTAAATAATGAATCATTCTTGGAACGTGAAAGTGAATATTTTGTGAACAATGTGAGCGATGATAGAACTATTGTGAGACATTTTGCAGCTGTGTTTTCAAAATGAATAATTTATGGAATGAGAGATAGACCGACTTTATTTATTGAACACTATGTTTGTATGATGATCATAATTATGCTTGTTGTAATTATAAGAGTTGAATGATGATGGAGATAATTGTAATGTAAGCACGCTCATTTTATTTTCCCGTCATACTTAACATTTTTTGTCCATTACAATCCCAATTCATTAACCCAAATACATGTTTCATTCCCATGCTTAAATTATGATTGTAAGAAGTGTTTCATGAAAGAATTATATAAGTTGAGAAGGAAGTGTTCAGTTTGTTTGATCTCTTCTCTGGTTCATAGCCAAAAATGTTGATGACAATAATTTGATGGAACTATTCATGGTAAATGAACAACCCATATTTCACTTCCTGATCATACTTACCATTTTACGCTCATTACAAACCTGATCATGAAATCCTAAGAGCCCTGTAAATCACTGTTCTAAGTAATTACTAGTTCTAGAATGTGGAATGCATATTGATTGCCTGCATATATATTTTTATGTATAGAGTCAGGTCTAAACTATTATTTTGCAAAATTTTAGATGATGGATTAGTCATTCTCTAGTTCTGATATTTGTGAATGTGTGTTAGAATGATATTTTTCAACAAAGGCATTTATAGCAGGAGAAGTAATAATAGAGGCAGAGGATTGAGTCCCTAGAAAAGGGGAAACAAAAGATTAAGGTTCTCTATACACTTTGATGTAGATTCAAAAGAGTTTAATCAATTGTTACAAACAGGGTTCCTCAACTTGGCTGGCCAACAAGCTTACATACCTCCGCATATTCCTGAGAAACCATGCCCATGCATTGGCATACCAATTCCAAATTATAATTCCAATCCTTTAGTTGTGCCAGAATAAGATGGATGGAAAGATATTGTGCACCCTCCTCCCAGACACACACAAGGATGGAGAAATATTGATAACCTACAATAGCCTCTCATTCATGATTGGCCCACTGGTTGACCACCACCACCACCTCCTTCACATTGGAATTTGTAGCCTCAATCCCAAGCCTCACATTCCCATCATAAGGAAAAAATCACCGAACTTGAAGGAAACCCCAAGGAAGATAAAGTAGCAACAACGAGGTCAAAATCATCACATGAATCTTCTCCTTGAGTCACTTCCCATTTGCAAGAGAATGATCAGAAATATGTTAAGTCATATTCATCAATTAGAAAAAATGAAAGGGCTGAGAGTAGTCATAGCAAGAGAGGGGCAACCTCTCACAGTAAATATGGTTTCTCATGATCAGTTTCTTTGACACTTGTATATGGACTTGTTTGCACTTTATTTTTGGACAACATCTCATTTTGGACAACTCATGTTTATTTTGACAACTCATATTTGATAGTATTGTTTTGGACAGACTTATATTTTATATGCTTCATGTTTGGACAAACTTATGAAATTGATAGATTTTGATCAATTACATAATTGCCACATGGAGTGACAAGGGGGCTCTTATTATTATTTCATCTTATTCATGATAATGGCATGGATTGTATGATGTGGAAATATTAATATGTCATATATTTAAGGTGGAAGATACAAGGATGAAATGGTTTATCAATTCATTAAGTGAATTAGGGTGTCCCCACTTATTAGTTTTATTTAGTACCCTTATCATATTATTATTATTATTTATTAACTTACTTAATAAATCTCCTTTTAACTAACTAATTGTTAGTTAATGAGTTAACTAAAAGTGGTTGAGTGATTCAACTACCTTGGAGATATTAAAAGGAGGTAAGCTGGAAAAAAGTAAAGAGGAACACATTGCTATGATAAGAGTTTGTTGAAGGTGACAAAAAGCCAGGACCAAGGAGCATTGAATTATGATATGCTTCCAGGTTGATTGTCTGTTTGATACTCTGTAGACTTGTTTTGGTTTCTGAATTAATTTCTCAGTGCTAATTAGGATTCTTATGCAGAGTCATAACATAGTGCAAGTTGTGGATATTGGCTTATCTTTACGTCATTCTTGGTTTGATTTGAAGGCACCAATGGAATATGTATTTGTTACCCTAGGATTCTAGGCTTTCATCTGGTCCATACTTTGAATGTATGTGAAGTGTATTGGTTGTTATAGAATGAATGAATAAAATTGTTGATGGTTTTGCAAATCTCTTGGTCTTTCTTAATTCTATCAGATTATGTGATTTTGATTCTTGTTTTTAAATTATTATTTAAAAAAAAAGACTTCTTTATTTCAGTTTGGATTTGATAGATGATAAAAAACAACAACTAGTCTTTAATTTTAATAGCTTGGAGGTTAATTGAACTTGCAATAAGGCTATACTTTAGGGCGATAATCACGCCTATCTTGTCTTAGCCAGGAAAGATTCATTTTTTTTTTTTGAAGGGGGATTCCATTTATTTTACTCCACATTTTCTTTGACAACCATAGTTGGGATGAAAGACTCCATTTTCATTTCCATAGTTTGTCTTTTTTGTACACTTGTAAATTTATTGTTTATATTTACTACTTTAATTTCTATTTGTTGTCTGTTTATAGCTTGTACATTTTTGTTCAGATTGTTCTCTTGACTCATGACTGTACCCACTCAAAGACAACCCAACCTAGGTAATGGTCTAGAGGATCAAACCAACATTACCCTTACCTTGTACAATCTCATTCTTGAGACTGCCAATAGTCAGGATGAACTGAATCGTTCTTGGGAAGTTGTTTATGAAGAAGCTCAAATTAGGGAACAATGGGATTCCCATTAGAGGATGATTAGAAACCATCCTCGTCATTAGTTTCATGTCATGATCGTGCATACCCTTGATCAACCTAACATTCCTGAAGACCCTCTCAATCAGAACAACATCTGATTTACCTTATTTCAAGAAATCCTCAAACATTCTTGTACTAGGGATGAGTTACACTGATATTGGGAAGTTATTACTACTGAAGTTTGTCTCCAACAATATTTGGATGATCAGAGGAGATGATCCCTTGACGAACCCTAAAATTATCACATCTTATGTCCTCTTCCTCCTGTATATATTCACGAATACGAGGTCAATCACCTAACTTTCCTCTCATCCCTGAAGTAGGAAGAAGAAAGATTGTACTCCAAGAAAAACAATCTAAGCTTCATCAGTCTTTGTCTGATTTGGCTAGTTCCACATCCTCTCCTCTTCCTTATGACTTCAAAATGTCTGGCACTAGTAGTGGAACATGAAGCAATGGTTCTGGCGGTGAAACTAGTAGTGCATCTTCTTCACAACCTTATGTCTCGACTTCAATCGAGAGTATCTATGGCCATGTTGTTCCTGTCCAATCTACCACAAATCATTCCAAGGTCATTAATAAATATGGATTATTTCAATTTGAGGAAGATGATACTACCAATCCATAGCATTTTCCCTCTCCATTGAATCTTGCACCCGCAGCCAATCCTTTGCCAAATTTCAAGGATCATTTTCCTAAGTTCTCAAGAAATGACATTATCTCCACATAAGAGCATTTGATTTATTTTTCAAATTCCTGTCATAACATTGGTGTGAATGAAAATGATACCTGTATGCGTTTATTTGTGAATTCTCTAGAAGAAAAAGCTACAACTGACTTCTTTGATTTTCCTTTGAAAATATTATCCACCTGGGAGGAGTTGTTCTATTGGTTCAAGTCCACTTTTGTACAACCCAAGAGTCCAATCGATCGGTTGAAGGAGTACAATAACATTACCTATAAAAAAGGTGAAACCATTAAGGCTTTCAATATTCGCTTCACCAAGTTATAATCAAATCCCTAAACTGATCAGACCTCAAAATCAAGCCACATTCATGCATTACTTCAACACATTGCCCTCTTCTTATCATCACATGTTGGAAGAGAAAGCCATAGATAATATCAGATCTTCCCTTTAGACTTGTTTGGAGTACAAAGAGAAGCTAGACATAATTGGTCTTCCTAAGGAGGACTATGCCAAGAAAACTGATATGTGTATCGTTTTGTAGCTTATGCAAGACATTAATAACCACATGATTTATTTTCAAAGGAAGGGAATTGATTCTACTTCCACCATTGAAGCTTCCACCCATGCTGTTGCTAAAAATTTCGTGAGCAATAATTTTCAACCAAAGGCCATATTGCCCAGAGAGTGGTGTAACATTTGTAAAGAAAATCATGATGAAATAACTTGTGAAGTCAAGAAAAATGCAAGGGATCGAATATTTGGAAAGAAACCAGATAATACCATTGTTTTCTTAGATTGGGCCACACAGGATGATGTTATGGTAGTTAATACTAGAAATAAATTATGTGCCAATAAGGGAAAAGATGATTCTTCCAAGACTACTTCTGCCCCTGGCACATCCACTCAAAATATAGGCTCACAAGTTGCTCACCATTCTACCACTCATCAAGTCACTACTCCTTAAAAATATAACATTTTAAATCAGTTGGCTCACATAAAAGTTGATGCTACTCTTTTGGATATGGTAGTTGTACCAGAACAACAACAAGAACATCTTAGAAATTTCATGGAAGGTAAAACTTCCAACATAGCCAATTTGATGGAAGATTACAATGAAGAGGAGTCTCATGTAAATAGGAGAGGTGTAAATAAATTTAGGATATTTGTAAATTACCCCCCTTTCTACATTTCTGTAAATATTTTAGACATAATAGCCCATTGTTGCCTCATTGATGTTGTCTCATGCCCAAGTGTCATGTCAAAGATCATTATGGAAGATCTAGGCCACTCTTGTACAAATGAAAATGCGAGAAGCATTCTCTCCTATAATAATCAACAACAATCCATGATTGGTGAGATCAAAGATGTAACTTTATTACTTTGCACACATACAAAGATACGTGCCACCCTTAACATTCGAGTTATCGATATGTCTGTCAGCAACTACTCAATTTTATTAGGGAGAGATTGGAAAGATCTAACCGGTGGCTACTTGTCTTTATATGGTTCACACCTATCTATCCCTAAGGATGGAAAAAAAATCATTTTTCTCACAGGAGATCGTATCTCACCTAACATTGAGAAAGTTCTGCAACTAAATGTCAATTATGTTGAGGAGAGCCTGGGTGTTTACTCTATTTTCACAGAAGAAGATGACTTGCCACATGAACGATTTGACTATGATGATGGAATGTGGCATATGCACTTTGATGGTGCATGCTTCAGTGAGGGAAATGGATTTGGTATTATCCTTTACTCACCTGTAGAAAAAATTTAGAACTTCTCCTTCATCTTATAATTCTCTTGCACCAACAATGTTACTGAGTTTGAATCCCTACTGTTAGGTATCGAGAATGTTTATAATATGGGTTGTGGTCATATTACCGTATTTGGTGATTTTGAGCTTGTGGTTAATCTTGTTAGAAAAATTTATAATCCCAGTAACAAGTTGTTGAAAAGGTGCACTCACGCCCTTTGGGCCTTGATTTCAAATATGTTATCTTTCAACATCACTCATATAAAAAGGGAACTTAATACAATGGCTGACAGGTTGTTATTTTTTGCTGCTTCTCCGACTTGACAACTATTACTACAATGACCTGATTGTACTTTTATGTCACTATATCGTCCACATATACCTGAGAATGTTGAATCATGGTAGGTTTTCCAAAATGACGAGGATATATGTGCTTTCTTACAGAATGAACCTATTAATCCTAAGGAGGTGATTTCTATTGAAGATGATAATTTTATGAAGGTATTGTGATCCAGATGGATGTCGGTGGCCTCCCACCTATTCCAACTGGTTCATTTTGACAGTTTTCTAGTTTGGCAGTTTTTTTTCCTAGTTTTCGGGTCCCCAACTTGTGGGGCCGTTTTGAGTCCCTAAACAATGTTTTTAGGGCTCGCCACAATCAGAAATGACCTTTGATAGATAATAGAAAAATGTGTAGTCCTCAGATAGACCTTTCCAATGGGCATCATGCACCTAAAACGAAGATTGTATGCAAAAGTTACGACCCCGGGAAGTTTATGTACTAACTTACCCAAACGGGGCCCACATGACTTTTGGTGCTTCATCTCCCCAGGTTAGGTTTTTGGATGTCTAGGGTTTTTGACATTCCTTTTTATTGTAAAAATTCCTTTAGAGCCTCATTGTAATCATATTCTTGAGAATGAGCGCAACCGTCACATCTCTTCTCAGAGATAAGCCACCACCATTCCAACAAGCTTGTTTTCCGCTGCATTTTACAGTTTCAGCTTATTTCCTTATTGAATAGAAAACCAGTTTTACTGTATCTCTGTTACTCTGTGTTAAGCATCTTTTAATAATCTATATTCATTTCGTTCTACTCATAAAATTTGGATCAATGGTATCAGAGTGGTCTGCTCCTTGTCATCTTAATGCATGTCCCCAACGAGGTTAGGGTACAAAGAATTGGGTCTCGATCTTGTTTCTCTTGAGGACAAAATATCTCACACGCCCAAATGACCTCTCATGGCAGGAGAAAAGAAATATGTCAGTACATAAGATACTTTCAAAATGTTTCTTGAGTAATCCCTCACGCAACAGAAGAACGAGATGATGGATAGTTTCATGCAAATCCTTCGACGACTACCAATAGGTGACACATCTTCCTCGAGCGGAGGTGCCGCCCCATTCAAGGTACAAATCAACTTCAATATTCCTATATTTGAAGGTCAGATAGATGCAGACGTTGTAGACAAGTGGTTGAATCTACTAGAAGGGTATTTTTCTGTCCATAACTTTTCAAATAGAGAAAAAATTACTTTTGTGCTCCTCAAAGCCGTTCCCCGTGTCAAAGATTGGTGAGAAACTTTTTGTGAGAAAAAGGAAACAGAGGAACCCTCATTATTTACAGTCACAACTACCTGGGAATCCTTCAGGGATGCTATTAAGGAACAATACTACCCAGTCAGAATTTATGACGACTTGTATACCAAATGGACCACACTGCGGTAAGAAAGAGACCAAGGAGTGTTAGATTTTAAAAACATAGTCCATACCCTACACACCAAGCTGGGTATTAAATATTCAGAGAGACATATAGTGCTCAAGTATCATGTTGCTCTGCATAGATACATCCAGACCAAAATGGAATTTCTAGACATCTCATCCTTGGGCGCGGCCTATCGATATGCCGTCAAAATCGAGCATAAGCTCAAACAAAAGAAATGAAAATTTGGGCCTAGGAACCCCTCACAACAAAAACCAGGAAAGGGTGCCCCCAACCTACAAAACAAAGGACAGAGAAAATATGGACAGTATCGGGACAACCAGTCCAAGACACAAGAAAAGAAGAACACCCGAAAGACAAAGAAGGATACCGAGAAGTGGTGTGACTTCCATAAGATCCCTTGGCATAACACTGCTAATTACCACTCAAAGAAATCATTGGTGGCCGAAGTGAAATCCTCTGAATTAGATGCGAGTTTTGACTCTGAGTCAAAACCAGAAAGGGGAAGATGAATCATTGATGAAGAACCCAGTGCCACCGTTGCTACCACCAAGCTCTAGCCCAGTGAACCGGACGAGCCAAAATAAGGTGAGCACATTTTCTATTCATAGATGTGGGTAAAATGCAACCCGCTACACTTCATCGTTGATAGCGGTAGCCATAAGAACCTCATCTCAGCAGAGGTAATCAAGCAGTTGGCCCTGCCGACAATGCTGCACCCACAACCCTACACCATTGGATGGCTCTGCCAAGGAAACGATCTCCGTGTCATCCAACAGTGTCGACTGTCATACGTCATCAAGCCCTTCAAAGATGAGGTATTTTGTGATGTTTCTCCTCTCGAAGTTTGTGATGTTATTTTGGTCCAAACTTATTTATGGAAACATCATGTTGTATATGAGTCTAGGCCTCATAGTTTTATTATTACTTTGAACAAGAAATTCTATAGGATACCTGAGGCAGTCCCTCCTAGTGCTATTTCCTTGATCTATTCCAAGCAATGCAGGAAGGTCATCTCTCACACTGGGAAATTTGTCTTCTTCATGATTCTCTCTCAAAGTAAGTGAAAGATCGCAACCACATCTAGGGCCTTCGCGACCAATCTCTCCACACAATAGAAAAAAGTGGATAAGGTCATGGAAGAATACTCATATATATTCTCCTATCCTACCAGGGTACCTCTGCACTGCTAGGTCAAGCATCCCATTGATCTAACCCTAGGTGCACCGCTACCTAATGGGATAGTCTACCGTCGCTCTTTATTAGAAAAAAAGAGATCAAGAGGCAGATCCAAGAACTGCTCCACAAGGGGCACATTCGTCCCAGCTCATCGCCTTGTGGAAGCCCAATCATACTGGTGCAAAAGAAAGACAGGACCTGGCAACTCTGCATTGATTACCGGGCCCTGAATAAAATCACATTCCAGAAACGGTACCCGATTCTCTGAGTCAACGACATTCTTGATCAATTCACGAGGGCCAAATACTTCAGTAAGATTGATCTAAATTTTGGCTACCACCAGGTCCTAATAGAATAGATCGATGTATGGAATACCACCTTCAAGTCAAAAGAAGGTCTTTTTGAATAGTTGGTCATGCCCTTTGGTTTGAAAAATTCTCTAGCAACTTTTATGAGGATGATGGACGATATCCTGCGACCTTTCACCAATACTTTTGTAGTGGTGTATTTGGAGGACATCCTCATCTAAAACAAGATTTGGGAGGAACACTTGCAGCATATTCAATAGGTTCTGCACACCCTGCAGTAGCAAAAACTATATGCAAACTTGGAAAAATGCTCCTTTGGCATGGACAGGGTCCATTACTTAGGCTACATCATTGATAAAAATGGTGTGCATGTGGATCCAACCAAGATCCAGGTCATCTGTGACTGGCCAAACCCAACAACACTCAATGAGCTTTGGAGCTTCTTGGGCCTTTCCAATTTCTATCGCAGGTTCGTGTTGGGATTCTCTCATATCACATGGGCCCTCAACCAAGTAACCAGAGGTGGCATTAAAGAAAAGTTTGTGTGGGGCCTATCACAATAGCAATAATTCGATGACTTGAAGCAACGCTTGTGCTCATCCCTAGTAATTTCATTACCGAACCTGTAGCATCCCTTAGAGATCAAGACAGATGCTTCAGACTATGTTGTGGGCATCGTTCTCACTCAACACGACCACCCCGTGGCGTATCATAGTGAGACACTATCATGTGTTGTCCATAATTACCCTATCGATGACAAATAAATGTACTCCATTGTGCAAGCCTACCACCAGTGGAGACATTACATTCTGGGGAAGGAGACAATCATCCAAACTGATCACAACCCGCTAGAGTTCATGCAGACCCAAGGAAAATTGCAGAATGACCACCATAAAAAAATGTCCACATACCTACAACAGTTCCACCTCAACATCAAGTATAAAACAAGAAGTACCAACCGAGTTGATGATTGCCTCAAATGACCTCCAGCATTGGCACTCACCATGGTACTAGAATCTTGTGACCATGAGACCTCTGGATGGCCCCACCTCTATGAGACAGACCCTGAATTCTCCACCACCTACCAAATGTTGGGAGAAAACTCAGTGGTCACTAATTTCCATCTTCAGGATGGGATGTTGTGTCTTCTGGGTCATCTCTGCGTTCCATCAAGTGAGTGTGTGAAGATGATTTTGGAAGCTCACTACAGTCGGGTGGCAAGAGACTTTGGTGTCGAAAATACAGTGGTAGTGCTACAAAAAAATCCATCTGGCCAAAACTTTGACATGATGTTGGGAAGTATATCAGGTCTTACACCGCCTATGCTATTTCCAAACCGACCAATAAGAAACATGGCCTGTACACCCCTCTGCCTACTCCTAACAAGCTGTGGGAATCCATCTCAATGGACTATATGTTGGGCCTCTCATCCACCAATAGGGGAAATGACTGTGTTTTTATGGTTGTTGATCACTTTTCCAAGATGGTGATTCCATCCGCTTGCAAGAAGAACATCATCGCAGAGGCAACTACCAATATATTATTTGAATGTGTCTGGGTACACTTTGGGATCCCACAAACCATTGTCTTAGTTTGGGACAGTTAGTTCCTCAACACATTCTGGTCAAGCCTCTAGTCATTGCTGGATACCAAGCTCACCAAATCCACTGACTTCCACCCCTAGAAAGATGGCCAAACTGAGGTCGTTAATCAGATGATCATACATATTCTGCACATGTACAATTCCAAGCACCCCTGCACATGGGATGAGAGTCTTCCTTATGTCTAACATAACTACAACTGAGCCCTGCATAAATCAACTGACCACAACCCCTTTCAGGTGTGGTTGAGATTCCAACCATTGGGCTCCATGGATGTTGCACTACCCCTGGTGACCACCTCGACCGACTCGTCCCCTGCTCCACCATAATCTCACAAATCCACCTGGTTCATTGAGCAGATCCAACACATCCACCAACAGGTTCAAGATATTTTACAGAAGTCCAATGCCAAGTACAAGAAGCGCTATGATCAACACTAGGTGCAACATAAGTTTTCGGTGGGCGACAAAGTTTGGTTGCACTTGTAGAAAGAACACCTTATAGGGCCCCATCGGAAGCTTCACCCACTCTGGTATGGGCCATACACCATCACCAAGGCTTTGGGTGACAATGATTTTGTGCTCAAAATTCTCCCTTTCCCCGGCCTACACCCAATATTCAACGTGGCTCTCCTTCGACCATATTTGCCACCATTATTAGACACCTCAAAGATATCAGAGAAGTTGACACCAACAGAGCTCAACCATGATTGCATGCAACATGCATCCAGTGATCAGATTGTGGACACACAGATCAAGGGAACTTGTTGGCCCTAGGGTATGGAAGCAAACAAATATCAAGGAAGAAAAGGTCAAACGTGAACTGTGCAGGAGACATAGTGACTGTTACTGGGTCGAAGTGAGAAAAAGAGCAGAAAAGATGGAGCGAAGTAAGAGAAAACAATATGTTGGATGAGGAGATCAAGGATGAAAAATCAACAAGGAAGATGGATCGAGGACAACTCAACAAGAGGAAAAATCCACCGTTGGATGCTTTGGAGCACCACGTGAGGAGGAAGGAAAGACAGACTGGCGAAGCCCTAAAAATGTGGGTCAAGTTGACCTAGGGTTTTAGACACCTAGGGTTTTGGTATCTAGGGTTTTGACACTTAAGTTTTGGCCTAAGGTTGTCGATGAGACATTGTAATGTATAAATAAGAACCTAGATGAGGAAAGGGGGTTGGTTCTAGTATTATTGTTTTTTTTACTATTGTGAGAGACTATTGTTGTGAGAAATAAGTGCTAAGTGTGAGAACCTTATGATATTGTAAGATCTCCAGCTGGGTGCAAGGATCAATCCTACAGCTGGGTGCACAGGAAGGGGAGAGATCGAGAGAAGAAGAAGAAGGTCTGCTGGCTGAGAGTGCAGACAAGAACTGTACGCTTTACCTTAATATATCATAAGCACAGTTCTGTGGACATAGACGTAGAGAGAGGGTGAACCACATATATTATGTGTTGTGTGTGTGGTTGATACTCTGTTCTTTATCTTTGATATACTGTTATTGCATTGTTGTGGTAGATCAGATCTATAGTCGTGTAGAATAGATCTGTGCTGATAAGTGGTAGATGAATGATATATAGCTCTTGTGTTAGATCCACTTGATATTCCTTTTGGTCGTAGACATATTTGTCCTGCAACCCCCTCATAGCTGCTTCGGGTGAGACTGCATCTACTTCGTAGGTGTTGCCGAAAGGGCCAGTAGCTAGGGCTTGTTGGTACACTTTTGGAGTGAACCTTGGGTCTTCCCCTATGCCAACAAATGGTTTCATTGCTGGGACAAGAATATTTTTAAGGGAATGTCAAGGTAGTTCCCATCGAAGAAAGAGATTCAAAAGTGGATCGAGGATCAAGAGAAGGACTTCGCTGAAGCCCAAAACAAGAACCCTAAACTTAGTGCTGAGGATTGGCTAGAAAGATATATCTTCACCGACATTCACGAGATCTTCTTTGGAGGGATCCATCAGGAGCTATATGAGTGGTTAGCTAGGTTAGCAGATACACAGTTCGAGATCAGGTCTAGATATCTTGTAGTTTGGACGTCGGCGTTGATCCAGAAGGTCAAGAGAGTCGACAACGCCGTATCCAGAGAAGTAGATCATTGGTTCGATAGCACCATTGGAGGTTACATCATTGAGTTTGCTATTGAAAGAGTAGAATCATATAGCCAAGCCGAGAGATACTTTTTAAAAGGACCCAGGGGAAATTTTTTAGATTTTATGAAGTTGAGAATGAATATGCTCTTACATGAAAAGAACATCCTGAAGATACAGTAGATTGATCGGATCTGAAGGAGCTAATGTTCAAGAATTCAGACAGTGAAAACGACACAGAAGATGGCCATACGCGCAGTGGAAAAGTATTAAGAGGAGTTCATCTTATGAACCTGTTCAAGCAGAACTATGGGGACGAGGGTTTCTATAGTGGAGAAGAGGAAGATTTGACAGACAAAGAGCATTCAGAATCCACTAGGGAAGAAGAAGGAGAAGCTGAAGAACTTCGTCGGAATGAGCCAAAAACCTCAGGAACTGCATAGACTACTGAAGTAAGTACTATTAATCCTCTTGTTGTTTCAATAGTGCTTAGTAATCAGAATAGCCACACCCACCAGAGTCCTCAGAGTACTATTACCAACACTTCAACATCTACTCAGACAGGAAACCTAGGTAGCTCTATGGAAGATGAGATGAGCCTCCCTATCTTTAGGGGAGATGGATCTGAAGATCCCGATCAACATTAGTTTCTGTGTGAAGCCGTATGGAATATTAAAAATGTCACCGATGAAGCTATCAAAAGAAACCAGTTTAGCACTACTCTGCGAGATCACGCACTGAACTGGTACATGAAGCTTGTCCAGGGACTTGCACAACCTCAGCCACTAAATGAGATCAAGAAGGCATTGATTTCAGAGTTCAAGAAACCCAATTCAGAGTCACAATGTATTTTAGAGCTAAAGGAGATCAAGCAGAAGGTAGATGAACTTGTCTGGGAGTTCGATCAGAGATTCAAGACCTTAACAGGCCAATTAACTTTCAAGATCCTAGATGAGAAGAACAAAGAACGGTTCATCGCTACCCTCCTACCACACATCAGAGTTCCTTTGATGCAATAGAAGATTGGTTCACAATCTGAAGCGTAGGAGATCACTATGAAGCTAGAGTTAGCCTCCATGGGAGAATCCATCTCAGGTATGAGCCAAATCTTGAGCCAACTAACTAGTTTGTCTTTGCATGTTGAGGAAATGAATAAATACAAGGGGAAATACAAAAGAGAAGATATCTGGTGTGTCAGATACCGATCATAAGGCCATGATAAGGAACATTGTCCCCTATTTCATGAGTATTTGGTCTCTGGAGTGCTGAGCCCGTTGAAGCAAGTCAACCTATCTTGGTGCAATGTATGTAGAAATAGACATCACCTAGGTGAGTGATATTACATGCAAAAGTTTGTTCATACACCCACAAATTTGTATGGCATGTTCTGTAAGTCAGCAGGACATGATGATAGGGGTTGTAGGGCTTACAATATCATTCATGAAATATCAAGAGACATATACAAGATCCAAGGTGAAGTACAGAAAGAAGGAAACACTCCGCAGTAAAAATCTCGAGGGAGAGGAAACTTCAATCCTTGCGGTGGATTCAGAGGATGAGGACGAGGAGGAGGAATGGGCTGAGGTCAAGGACAAATAATCTGTTATAACTGTGCACAACCAGGACACTTGGAAAGGGACTGTCAGAACCCTAACACTACTTCCAGCTATTATAACTCTTTCGAGCATGCTATCGAGGACTGTCCTGTGCCTCTAGCCAAGCTTCAGGAAATATGAGGACCCCAACAAAACCCGCAGATACAGTTAATCAAAGAAGAACCCCATGGAGCAGACCTAAGATTCACTATTATCACTCGAGGAGGCTCTGTTACAGGAGAAGACAGAGCGACCCAAGGAAAGAGAACAAAAGATTCATGAGTCAGGAAAGCTGCAGAGAAGACCCAAACTTTTGATGCTAATAAAGAGAGACAAGTATTTGAGGAGGAAAGAAAAGAGTTTAAAGAAGATAAAGGTTCTTCATCAAATACATGACCATAAATAAAAGAATATGGAATGCCTCAGGCATTTGATCAGTCTACTTCGCCAAAAGAAGGAAAAGAGGTAAGCAAGCTCATGGAATTTTTATGCACTTGTGTTAAGTTGATTCAGGATAAAAGCACTGTACAAGAGCTACAAGATTTAATTAGACAGTATGAGCTAGGAAAGGAAGACCCCTTACTGAATAGGGCAGTCCACCAAATTGCAAAAAGGTGAAGGACAAATAAATAATTACAATTGAATGCTCAAATAGGAGAATATGATATAGACTATGTGGTCCTCGACTTAGGGTCAGAGGTCAATGTCCTTACAAAGAAGACCTGGGTGCTGATGGGAAAACCAAATTTGATCTATTCCCCTATCAGGCTTAGGATGGCCAATCAACAAGCTATCAGTCCATTTGGATGATTGGAACATGTATATGTGGACATCGACGGAGTAAGAACATTTGTAGATTTTGAGGTAATTGAAATTGTTGATGACAACTGCCCTTACCTTGCACTGCTAGGAATTGATTGGGCCTTCAACAATTCCATTGTGGTTGATTTAAAGAAAATACGTATGACATTTGAAAGAGATGGACTTAGGGTCATTTCACCTTTAGATCTAGATGAAGTTTAGCAATAGACAGATCCTATCAGAGAAGAAGACCATGCGTATGAACTGGAAAACATATACAAACAGACAGCCAGACATTAGGACTACATCAACCCTACAACTGATGGAAACCTAAGCTGGTGAAGTGACAATGCCTATTCATCAGACTCAGAGGAAGCACTGGAGAATTGGTAGAACCATATGTATGAAGTATCCACAAGAATATGTGCTAGACTAACGAGAGAAGTTCGCTGGATCGACACAACAGTCAGTAACCTACCTACCTTTGATGGTCTGAATCCTATAGAAACCTTTTTTTCAGAATTTGAAGAAAGTGTACCAACACAACAGAGATTGCTAGCAATGGATTAGGCCCTGAAAGCCACACCAGAAATATGGTGGGGGACCCACAAACGCAATATTACAGATTGGGTACAATGCCGAACTTTGATGATAGTGCGATTCTCAGCACAAGTAGGATGCTGCAAAGTGAGGTACACAGGTCGAAGCTACCCAAAAGACCATGTGAAAAGCTGTGAAGAGACCTAGAGTGATATTCCTCAAGAATAGTGGGTGCACAAATTCATTAGCACGCTGGATACTACTCCTATCAACTGGTACCTTCAAGCGGAGCTGCGCCTCATCACTGCAAGTTGGGAAGGTATGATTCAAAATTTTGTAACTACCTTTTTATTTGAGAGTCAATATCCTTTAGTGGACCAAGCATTACAGATTGTAAGGCATAAAGTATTCAAGGAGGCATCTAGCCTCCCTTTGGAACAAGAAGAGCACGAATGGACTGTGCCATTCCATAAAATGCAGGGATGTTACAACATCAATGCCGATGAAGATGATGATCCGAGAAAGGGAACATTGCAGAGATAGAAGGCCAACGAGATGTGGAAGGACCAGGAGTTGAATTGCCATTCATTGGACAACCCATAAAGATTAAGAAAGTCAATATTGGAACAGAGGAGACACCAAAACTTGCCAATGTCGGAAATTATTGGGATGCTACTACCATTGACAATATTACAGAGTTGCTACATGAGTATCAGGACTTGTTTTCGACCAAGTTCACTGACATGAAGGGTATCAAAGGACCTATGGGAGAGATGAAGATACCTTTAAAACTAGGTGTGAAGCTAGTCAAACAAAGACCCTACAGATTAAACCCGAAGTACAAGGAGAAAGTGAAGATTGAACTCGACAGAATATTGGAAGTAGGGATCATAGAACCTATCGAGGAGTCAGAGTGGATTATCCCTATGGTGGTGCAAGACAAGAAGACCGACGAGATCAAGATCTGCATAGATATCAAGAAGTTGAACGATTCATGTTTGCATGACCCCTTCCCTACACCATTCACTAACAAAGTGCTAGATAACGTGGGAGGCTAGGAGGTATATTCTTTTACAGATGGATTTTTAGGATACCATCAGATCTGGATTGCCAAGGAAGATCGCCACAAGACCACGTTTGCAACCGAGTGGGGATCATATCAATATACATTAATGCCATTTGGACTGAAGAATGCCCCAACCATATTTTCCCGGGTGGTGGTCGAAGCATTCAAAGAGTTTCTGCATAAATTTCTAGAAGCATACTTTGATGATTGGACTATATTTAGTTTGCTGAAGAATCATATTGAATGCCTAATACTGATGTTGGACAAATGAAAATAGTGCCATATTTATTTGAATCTAAAGAAGTGTATATTCTTCTCATCATTTCGGGTGCTATTAGGACATATTGTATGCAAGCAAGGATTGCTGGTAGACCCCTCTAAAATTGCCATCATAGTTGATTTACCACCTCCGACTTCAGTCAAACAACTACGCATTGCACTGGGACATACAAGATATTATAGGAAGTTCATTAAAGGATATGCCCATATTACAACATCGATGGAGAAGATTTTGAAGAAGGACTATCAGTTTTCCTGGAAGGAAGAATGCCAGAAGAGCTTCGACACATTGAAACAAAAGATGGTTACTGCTCCTATCCTGGTTTTTTCAGACTGGGGTAAGGAGTTTCATGTGCATGTCGATGCATCCTCTATTACTTTAGGAATAGTGTTGGCACAACCTGGAGAAGGGGATATCGACCATCCATTAGCCTTTTCTAGCAGGAAGCTATCTACAGCTGAAATTAATTACACCACTACAGAGAGAGAAGGATTAGCCATGGTGTATGCGCTGCAGAAATTTCACCACTACTTGTTGGGAGGAAACTTCAAAATGTTTACTGATCACTCTACAATGAAGTACCTAGTCAACAAGCCGGTGTTGGGGGGGAGAATATGCATATGGCTTCTGCTATTATAGGAATATGATTTTGAGGTTGTGGTCAAGCCAGAAAGAATGAAAAAAGGTCCTGACCACTTGTCGAGGTTGGAACATGGAGAAGAGCCCACTAGTTTGGAGGATACACTGCCAGATGCACAGTTTCTAGAAATTAGAAAGATTGATGACCACTTTGCAGACATAGTCCAGTTCCTGTCAATAGGAATGGAACCTAGTGAGTATACAATTCCATAGAAGAAACCACTGGTAGTGCACGTTGTAGACT
Organism: Picea sitchensis; assembly: GCA_010110895.2. Lineage (NCBI taxonomy): Eukaryota > Viridiplantae > Streptophyta > Pinopsida > Pinales > Pinaceae > Picea > Picea sitchensis. The sequence goes on along the minus strand of SNQJ01S0104302.1, from coordinate 27,338 downwards.
TTTCACTTATAGCTGGACAACTATACAAAATGGGACTTGATGAGATATTGAGAAGTTGTGTTATGGAAGAAGAGCGATCGATTATCCTCGCCAAAGATCATGAAGGCATTGGAGGAGGACATTACGTAGGGAAATAAACTGTATAGAAGGTTTTTAGAGCCGGGCTTTGGTGCCCTACCTTACACAGAGATGCTAAAGATTATTCCAGAGCCTACGATGTATGCCAACGAGTTGGGAAACTATCCAGAAGAGACGAGATGCCATTAGCACCACAACTGACCCTACAAGCATTTGAGAAGTGGGCCATTGACTTCGTGGGACCTATAAACCCACTAGGAAAATGCACAGGAGCAAGGTACATCATCACTGCAACAAAATACTTGACTAGATGGGACGAAGCCAGAGTAGTTAAGGAATATAGTGCAACTACAGTTGCAGGCTTCATATTTGATGACATCATAACCAGGTTTGGATGCCCAAAGATCCTTATGAGCAATCAAGGAACACATTTCATCAATAAGACATTTGAATCCTCGAGTGAGGAATTTGTAGTACATCATCAGAAGAGCACACCTTACCATCCACAAGAAAATGGAATAGTTGAAGCATTTAACAAGATCTTGGAGACAACGCTAACGAAGATTTGCAGTGTGAATAGGGATGACTAGGATTTAAGAGTACCTGTAGTACTATGGGCCTACATAACCACTTGCAAGAAGATAACAATGCAGACCCCTTTTAAGTTGGTCTATGGCCTTGAAGCTGTTGTCCCAATGGAATACTTGGTGCCAAGCTTAAGAATTGCTTCTTTTACATGCATGGATGATGCTAGTACTGTTCAAGAGAGGCTTGTGCAGTTGGTTGAGCTAGAGGAAGACAGATTCATTGCAAGATTCCATCAGTAGGTTCAGAAGGAAAGAGAGAAGGCCTGTCAAGATAGGAACACCAATCAAGGAATAGGGTCACAAGGTTCCCAAAGGACAGAAGGAAGAGGAATAGGTATAAAGGAAATATTGGCATTCAACACTGTGAAAATATGCTAAAGAAGAAGAAATATGTATGTCTCTGGGGGTTATGTTAACACATCCAGTTAAATAGGATGGTCTCGGTCTGTTAGGATGCCTCATCTGCATACATCACTGCACTTCCACTTGAAACCTATCGTAATGATAAATGGCTCGTCTCACTGTGACCTTATCTTGGATTCTCAATACTTTTGTCGCTCCATCCCCTGCAAAGACAGAGAACCCATAAAAAGGAAATTAAGCAAGGTGTTTTGGTATTGGTGTATGACAGTAAGTTCATCAAACATCCAGGGAAGTTTAGAACACATTGGCTCAGACCATATGAGATCGCCTATGTTACAAAAGGAGGAGCTGCACAACTGAAGACATTGAAGGAAGAATGGAAGGAAGGTTTGGTGAATGGGAGTCGGCTGAAGTTGTACTATGACAACCAACTGCCTCACAACTCTTAGTAGACACAAGGAAGAAAAGGATCTAGGTACTAGCTGCAGTTGAAACTAGGTACCATGCACAGAAAAGATAGTCTGCACAAGGGAAGAAAGGGAGGCATGGAGCAGAAAGAAAAGGATGCACTGCGTAGTCTAAAAAATGAAGTAAAACGAAAGGATCAGATATGAAGTGCCTTGGGATGAGTCATAGGTGAGTGTTGGGGGCCTATTGGCCCTGGGGTATGGAAGCAAGCAAAGATCAAGGAAGAAAAGGTCAAACACGAATTGCGTGAGAGACACAATGATTGTAACGGGGTCAAAGTGAGCAAAAGAGAAGAAAAGATGGAGTGAAGTAAGAGAAAGCAAGCTGTTGGACGAGGAGTTCAAGGATGATAGATCAACAAGGAAGATGGATCAAGGAAAAATCAGCAAGTGGAAAAAGCCACTGTTGGATGCTTTGGAGCACTGTGCGAGGAGGTCGGAATGACAGGTTGGTGAAGCCCTGAAAATGCAGGTCAAGTTGACCTAGGGTTTTAGACACCTAGGGTTCTAGTATCTAGGGTTTTGATACTTAGGTTTCGGCCTAAGGCTATCGGTGAGCCATTGTAATGTATAAATAAGAAACTATATGAGGAAAGGGGGTTGTTCCTAGTATTATTTTTGTTTTTACTGTTGTGAGAGACTATTGTTGTGAGAAAGAAGTGCTAAGTGTGAGATCCTTATGGTATTGTAATATCTCCAGCTGGGTGCGGGGATCAATCCTACAGCTGGGTGCTAAGGAAGGGGAGATATCAAGAGAAGAAGAAGAAGGTCTATTTGATGAGAGCGTAGACAAGAACTGTACGCTTTACCTTAATATATCATAAGCACAGTTATATGGATGTAGCCCTAGAGAGAGGGTGAACCATGTATATTATGTGTTGTGTGTGTGGTTGATACTCTGTTCTTTATCTTTGATATACTGTTATTGCATTGCTGTGGTAGATCATATCTATAGTCGTGTAGAATAGATCTACGCTAATAAGTGGTAGATGAATGACATATAGCTCTTGTGTTAGATCCACTTGATATTCCTTTTGGTTGTAGATATCTTTGTCCTACAACCTCCTCATGGCTGCTTCGGGTGAGACTGCATCTGCTTCGCAGGTGTTGCCAAAAGGGCCAGTAGCTAGGGCTTGTTGGTATGCTTTTGGAGTGAAACTTGGGTCTTCCCCTGTGCCAACATCACTCAAAAACAAAGGATCCATATTTATCGCGTTGTCAAAGTAGGGTAGCTCCTGCACCAAGGCAAGTGGCTCACCCGGGGCCAAATTCAATAGAAATTTCCTCATCTGATGGGGGAACTCAACACAATGGAGACCATTGTTTCCTAAGGTGGGAGGATTGATGAAAATGGATTTCAATGGCCTCCCACCTATTCCAACTGGTAAATTTTGGCAGTTTTCCAGTTTGGCAGTTTTTGTTTCCTAGTTTTTGGGTCCCTGACTTATGGGGCCATTTTGAGGCCCTAAACAAATTTTGTAGGGATCACCACAGTAAAAAACTGATAAAACATAAACAAGAACAACAACATGGCGGAAAATGCATAATAGCCAACACTTAATTATTCACTCCAATGTTACATATTTATAGTACAATGGGTGATGCCACCTCATAGAGAGATTTGCTCTAGATCCTAAAATCATGCATGATGACTAGGCTAGGAAATCTTAACTAACTCATTAGTCATCACTTGAGGATATATTACTAAATCCTAAATGAATAATAAAAATATAGGTGACAATTTTAGACTTAGTGATTGGTAAAGGTAAGCCATAGGCTAACAAAAATGACCTTTGATAGATAGCATCAAAATGTGTAGTCCTCAGATAGACCTTTCCAATGAGTGATGTTGGTAAAAAGGAAAGTGTTGTAGAAGAGGAGTCAAAAAGGAAAGTTGGAGACATTATCTTCATGAACATTGGAACCTCAGATGATCCCAAGATTCTTAAAATAGGAGCCTAGTGTTCACAAGAAGAAAAATGAAATTCATGGACTTATTTCTTGAATTCAAGGACATATTTTCTTGGACATATGAGGATCTTCGTGGATTTTATGCCAAATTCATCCAACACGCTATTCCTATCAAGGAAGGGGAGAAACCAATAAGGCAAAGGCAAAGGCCTGTAAACCCTACCCTTCAAGCTATTATCAGAAAGGAAGTTGAAAAATTACTAAAAGCTCAAATCATCTTCCTAGTAAAGTATTCTGAATGGGTCTCAGATATGGTTTTTGTATGGAATAAAATTGGTGAGATAAGGTTATGTGTTGACTTTCATGATTTAAATAGAGCTAGTTTTAAAGATAACTTTCTACTTCCTAACATGGAGATGATCCTGGAATAGGTAGTCGAGTCTCAAATAACGTCCCTACTTGACGATTTTTCTGGGTATAATCAAATTAGAGTCAAGAGGGCTGAAAAATAAAAAACCACATTCACCACCATATGGGACACCTTTTCCTACAAATGGATTCCTTTTGTCTTGTCTAATGTAGGTGCCACATTCCAGAGATATATGCAGATAACTTTCAATGATTTGATTGGTAAGATAATTCAAGTTTATCTTGATGACTTAATTGTTTATTCTAAAAATTGGTCATATCATTTTGGTCATGTTAGGAAAGTCTTTCCACGTTACATAAAATTTGGTATGTTATTGAATCCTTCTAAGTCTATTTTCGGAGTTACTCAAGGAAAAATCCTTGGCATATTTTTTCTGACTGTGGTATTACTATTGACCCCGAGAGAGTTGTTGCAATCATGGACCTCCCTGCTCCTACCTCTAAGAAAAGTGTTCAAGTTTTCACGGGCACCATTAACTTCATTAGGAGGTTTGTTCATGACTTTGTTGTGATGGTTAATCCCATTCATAATTTGCTGAAGCAGAATAGAACCTTTTATTGGATTGATGACGTAGAAAATGATTTTATATGAACCAAGAAAGAAATCAGCTCTGCACTAGTTTTAGCCAAGACTAATTTCAATAAAGACTTCATCATCTATACCAATGCCACATAAGAGGCATTTTTTTCCATCCTTCTACAAACGGATGACCAAACTCAGGAAAATCCTATAGCCTATATGAGTCAAATTTTATCAAATGATGAGGTGAGGTATACTCTAATTTAAAAACATACTTTCTCCTTGGAAAAATCTATAGGAAAGTTCAAAAATTTCATTTTGGGAAAGAAAACGCAGGTAAGAGTCCCTTTGCCTACAATCAAGTTTTTTCTTACATAGACTCATCTTTCAAGAAAACTTTCTCATTGTCTTGCCAAGATTCATGAACATGATTTAACAATCACCACAACCAAAACTGTTAAGGGACTTGCTTCACTTGGCTCAACACCCTGAACCAGGTGATTCTCTTGAGGAAGATGAGAATGCTTTGTCGACACTATTTTACTTGGAAACTCTTGATATTAATTTGGTTGATCATCCTTGGTACAAGGATATCATCTATTATCTTTTGCATTAGAATTTCCCGAGTCATTTAGATTTGCATCAACGTAGAAGGCTACGCTTGATAGCCCCAAATTACCTCATCCTAGGAAACATCCTTTTTCGTAGATCTGTTGGTGGTTTACTACTAAGATGTGTTGATGATAAAGTAGCCAAAACATTTTTAAATGAACTTCATGGCTTGGTAGATTCTAACCTCCATATTGATGGCCAGTTTGCAACAAAGGATACTTCTTTCAAGATCATTAGGGATGGTTATTTTTGTCCCTTGATGTTTCAATATTATTTCAATTTCATTCAGTCTTGTGAAAAATGTCAAAAGTTTTCTGACAGGGAACAATTTTTAGCTATGCTTTTATAACCATTTTTACTTGATTTCCCATTGGATAAATGGGGATTAGACTTCATCGGCCCTATCAACCCTCCATATTTTGTAGGACATGTATATATCTTGACGAAAAAATATTACTTTACCAAGTGAACCGAAGCTATCCCTCTTAAAAACACACATGATGAGAAGGTGAACAACTTATTAGAATCTAATATCTTCACACACTTTGGCCTCCCATTGAAATAATCTTAGATAATGGATCAACATTTATTTCTACAAAGTTTTCTCAGTTTCTGAGTGAATTTTGAGTCACTCACTTCACCTCATCCACCTATTACCCTCAGGGTAATGGGCAAGCCAAGTCAACCAACAAAAACCTGGTCAAAATCCTGAAAAGGATTATTGATGATAAGTCTCATCAATGACATACTTTTCTCACATACACATTGTGGTTTGATCACACAACGGCCAAAAAAACCACTAACCATACCCCTTTCTCACTGTTATATGGTCAAGAAGCTATAATTCCTGTTGAAATTCAACTTACTTCCCTTCGTTTAGCAATGCAGGCTAAGGAATTAAACTCCACTAATGTTTCCAAGAGGGTGGATGCTCTGCTGGATTTAGAAGAAAAAAGAAACCATGTATTGGAAAATATGAAGAAAAGATAGAAGACAGTCAAGAAGGTAAATAATAAAGTGAAGTGATGAGTGTACTATAATTCAAAGTGAATACAAAATAAATTATTTAAATAATAAATTTAATGGATA
>SNQJ01S0104302.1:2460-18388 GCA_010110895.2 Picea sitchensis | reverse complement strand
ATTTTGGTATGAGATTGGTTTTAGTTCCCAACACTAATAAGTAATAACAGTTGTGGTTTCAAATGGAAATTAAAACTCCTCTTTGGGCATTGATTTTTCGATTCTAAGTACAAATGTCGAGCATAATCATCTTCAAAAGAAAATGTTCATGGTTTTTGTTTCAAATGGTAAAAGAGTTCTCATTTTAAATAAATGCATCGACATGGTATTCACTTACTTGCTGCTGAGTTTTAGACGTATAAATGTGAGTTATCAAAAGAAAGAAAAAGGGTGTCATGTATACATATGCACACATTAAATCACTTATATACATATTACACTGGTTATATGTGTATGGTCCGAAACATATTATAAAAGTTACAAGGACATGGTAGCATCAACTTTGTTTTTATGATTGTGGTAACTTAAGGATTTTATTTGGAAAAGTTTTCAAGGTTTTAATGCATATGGTATATTATCCACACATCGCACATATATTACATATCGTATCGGTATGATCCAACATATATATCTTATAAACATTGCATAGCATGGCCGATGATATTAATTATGGTTATTAAGTATTGGGAGTTCATATATTAGTTGATGTTGAAGTTTCAAATACATGTGGGGCACCCTATATGCATACTACCCATGTTATGTTTATAACATATGTTGGAAATTGTTATATTGTTGATGGTGTTTAATGTGGTAGGTTTCTACGTTGGTAACATGTAATCATAAATGATTTGGTGCTTACTTGGCACCTGTTGGTTGCTTGAGGTTTTGACGTGGCTTGCCTTGGGTTTAGAAAGTGATTAATGTTGGTCGACACCCCAACATGATGTGACAAATAGTTAATGCACCAACTTGTTGTTTGAGTTACCACTTTGGGTTTTAGCATTCAGTTCATTTTTTAGTGGTTTGGAAGAAGTTGAGATCAGGTAACTGTAGCAACCACTCAAAGGAACCTTTTAACCTACACATCACCAAGTACTAGGTTTTTTGATTCCCTGTCATCTAATGTGATTTTTGCTTAATAGTTTATGCCTGGCTCTGTAACTACATGATGTGCTTGACATTATATACTTTCATGCTCTATTTTACAGGACAATGAAGTTGTTATGCTCCTAGTTTTAGTAGATACACATGCATAAAATATTGAATGGTATGGTGGATGATTTTATTGATTTCCATAGTTATGGTTGTTGGTTACCCATTTACCATATTGGTTGATTGGTATGCCAGTGTCTATAGCGAATTAAAATGGAGTCTGGTGCTGATGGGTCTTTGGTATTTTACTGTTGCATATAAAGAGGTTACATGTAGACTCTTCATTGTTTATTTCTTGAAATAAAAGTATCCCGCGACCCTATGCATACCCTGGTTAAAATAAATTATTATATCCGTGGTTGTTATCCGCATGCACATTGTAGTCGGGCCAAGACCGAAGCAAAAGTTTTTTGGGTCAAAGCCCTCTTCACATCAATATTTTGTTGTTCGACAACCATAACCGTGTAAAAATCTTGTTGACTTGACTATGGTTGTTGTTTGGGTCACTTCCTGAAGATGAAAAAAAATAAAGGAAAAGAGACAACTTTACCTCCGCATATTATGATTGAATTTGGTTGAAGGTAACACCAGAGTTTGAAATGATTTTTTTTTAAAGTGATCCATTGGGCCTTGTAAGGTTAATGGTCGTGATTCTGGTAGTGTTTATTGTAGCAGTAAAGATTTGAACTCCTTGAAAGTCACGACACCTCTGTCATGGTTGGATATTATTTTAAACTGCTGGTTTGAATCATTTAACAAATGATGTCGCTGGAGTTTGGAGTCAAATTATTCTCCATTGTTATTCAATATGATTAATGTTTCTTGCCCATCCTCACATTTGATTTTGTGACCTGTGCCCACAATAGGGGCACGACATCATGATATCGATTGATACCATCGATGCATTATACATGTTTTTCATCCCTTTTCAAATAAATGCTTGATATGATTTGGGGTCTGATTGAATAGCATTAACATTCAAGTCATAAGTAATGAAATCGATCATTTAAAATATAGATATAAGAAATGTTTAATTAATATTTGATGACTTTGTTTACTTGAAGTTTCACATTCGATGGTTGGCAGTAATATATAATGGTTGATTAAGGAAAAAACTTGGTGTTTTATAGGGAATAAAAGTGGATTTTAATCATTTGTAAACAATGAATAATGTTTGGAACATGACAATGAATATTTTGTGAACAATGTGAGTGATGACATAACTATTGTGAGACATTTTGCAACTGTGTTTTCAAAATGAATAATTTATGGAATGAGAGATAGACTGACTTTATTTATTGAACACTATGGTTGTATGGTGATTATAATTATGCTTGTTGTAATTATAAGAGTTGAATGATGATGGAGATAATTGTAATGTAAGAACATTCATTTTATTTTCCCGTCATACTTAAAAAATTTTGTCCATTACAATCTATGTTCATTAACCCAAAAACCTGTTTCATTCCCATGCTTAAATTATGATTGTAAGAAGTGTTTCATGACATAATTATATAATTTGAGAAGGAAGTGTTCAATTTTTTTGTTTTTATCTCTGCTCTGGTTCATACCCAAAAATGTTGATGACAATAATTTGATGGAACTAGTCATGGTAAACGAACAACCCATATTACACTTCCCGATCATACTTACCATTTTCTGCTCATTACAAACTTGATCATAAAATCCCAAGAGCCCTGTAAATCACTGTTCTAAGTAATTTAGTTTTAGAATGTGGAATGCATATTGATTGCTTGCATATGTATTGTTATGTATATAGTCAGGCCTAAACTATTATTTTACAAAATTTTAGATGATGTATTAGTCTTGTTCTGGTTATGATATTTGTTGATTTGTGTTAGAATGGGATTTTTTAGTAGAGACAATCATACTAGTAGGAGTAATAACAGAGGCAGAGGATTAGGTCTGTCACAAAGGGGAAACAAAAGATTAAGGTTCTCTATACACTTTGATTCATATTCAGAAGAGTTTAATCAATTGTTACAAACATGGTTCCTCAACTTGTCTAGCCAACAAGCTTACAGACCTCTACCTATTCTTGAGAATCCATGCCCAAGCATTGACATACCGGTTCCAAATCATAATTCCAATCTTTAGTTGTGCTAGAACGAGATGGTTGGCAAGATATTTTGCACACTCCTCCCAGACAGTCACAAGGATGACCAAATATTAATAACCTACATCATCCTCCATTTCATGCTTGGCCCACTGGTTCACTGCCACCACCACCTCCTTCACATCTAAATTTGCAGCCTCAATCCCAAGCCTCACATGTCCATCATAATGCCAAAATCATTGAGCTTGAAGGAAACCATGAGGAAGAAAAGGTAGCAACAACTAGGTCAAAATAATCATGGGAATCTTCTCATTCAGTCACTTCCCATATGCAAGAGAATGATCATAAATATGCTAAGGAAGATTCATCAATTGGAAAAAATGAAAGGGATGAGAGTAGGCATAGCAAGAGAGGAGAAACCTCTCACAGTTAACATGGTTTCTCATGATCAGTTTGATTGATTTCTTTGGCACTTGTATATGGACTTGTTTGCACTTTATTTTTGGACAACATATCATTTTGGACAACTCATGTTTATTTTGACAGCTCATATTTGATAGTACTTTTTTGGACAGCCTTATATTTTATATGCTTCATGTTTGGACAAATTTATGAAATGGATAGATTTTGATAAATTGCATAATTGCCACATGGAGTGACAAGGGGACTCTTATGATTATTTCATCTTATGCATGATAATGACATGGATTGCATGATGTGGAAATATTGATGTGTCATGCATTTAAGGTGGAATATACAAGGATGGAATGGTTTATTAATTCATTAAAGTGAATTAGGGGGTCCCCACTTATTAGTTTTATTTAGTACCCTTATCATATTATTATTATTACTATTTGTTAACTTAATTGAAAACTATCCTATTAAATAACTAATTGCTAGTTAATGAGTTAACTAAAAGTGGTTGAGTGATTCAACTACCTTGGAGATATTAAAAGGAGGTAATATGGAAAAAAGTAAAGAGGAACACATTACTTTGATAAGGGTCTGTTGAAGGTGATGAAAAGATAGGACCAAGGAGCATTGAATTCCGATATGTTTCTAGGTTGATTGTCTGTTTGATAGATTGCATACCTCTTTTGGTTTCTGGATTAATTTCTCAGTGCTAATTATGATTCTTATGCAGAGTCATAACAGAGTGCAAGCTATGGCTATTGGATTTTCTTTACATCATTCTTGGTCTGATTTGAAGGCATCAATGGCCTATGTGTGTGTTACCCTAGGATTTTAGACTTTCATCTGGTCCATACTTTGAAAGTATGTGAAGTGTATTGGCTATTACAAAATGAATGAATAAAATCATTGATGGTTTTGCAACTCTCTTGGTCTTTCTTAATTCTATCAGATTATGTGATTTTTCTTTTTGTTTTTAAATTATTATTTAAAAAGATCAGACTTCTTTATTTCAGTTGCATTTGATAGATGATAAAAAACAATAGTTGGTGTTGTAGGGGCTAGTCGACCCTATCGAATAGACCCAACGGTCGAATAAGAACCTGTTGGTTGACCGACGTAGTTAGAAGTAGAGGTCGGTCAGAGTATCTGTTAACCAAATGACCCAGACATTTAACTAGTTATAACTTCCTGAAAGAAGTATAAATAGACAAGCACATGAAGGATCAGATAGCTTCATGTGAGAGGTTATATGTAATTGTGTTGTACTATTCTATCATATCATAAAAGGAATGTTCTTATGGATATCATTACTTGTGTATGTATTTACCTATGTCTGTGTGCATGCATGTATCTCTATGATGTATATGCAAGGATCTACTGATAAACCCCCTACTTTTACCTAGATTACAACATTGGTTCCGTTGTCAGTAGTACTGAACTTAGGCATGTATAAGTGTACATAAATGCTAACTTTACAAGACATACATGAGTGGTGGGAGCACAAAATGGAGAACTACATAAGAAGCTATGCAAGGAGGAGTAACCTCTCACTAGCTAAAGCACGATCATGGTTCTTTTCAGAGACAAATGAAATATTCCTTGAAGCTATCCCAGAAGCATTAATTCAACACATTAACAGATCAGGTGATGTGTAATTTGACACTTGACGAAAATTTAGCCTAAATTTGACAAACGGAGGAAGAAAAAATATGCATGACTGGATCGAAAGAATTATCGAAGATTATATTTCAAAACAAGCCATTGAAGATCAGACATCTCTCAAAAAAATAAAAGAAATATTCTACACCGAATTGCATGAAGGATTTTTCTGCATAGTTCCAACACTTCTTCATAAATTCCTCCTCGATAAGGGAATCAGTGACATCGTCGAATACCGACCAATATTAGGCACACCATTACCAAATAGAAACTTCCAAGAAAGAGACGAAAAGTGGGAAGCATTTATTCATGCAAAGTGAAAAGATACAAGAGAAGCCTGAGATTTCTTCTTGATGAAATAAATATGACCAACGTTCCCGACTTAGAGTAAGTTGGTTCAGAAATGGGGGGTCAGTCGAAATTGTGAGATTCCATAAAACAAGTAGTGTTTCCCAAGCGTAAATGTTGTCAAGAGGGAAGCAATCCCATAAGCAATCTGCAGATATCTAGAGAATAGAATGGGATAAAAGACAACAAAAAATAGAAGAACTTCATAAACAGTGGAACAAAAGAAAGTTGAATAGAAATATGTACAGGGAGGGTCATCTTGATAGATCACGTGAGCAGTCTGAGTTAGACAAAGATTGACTAGATTTGGAAATAGCAACAACCACGCCGACACTCGATAGAAGTAGTGACGCACAACTGAAAATCCATCAACTAGTCGACGAACCAGAAAGTATGGATTATGAAGAATCTGTATCAAATTTACATACTTCTCTCGCACCAGAAACCAATCCACACATAAGATAATTTATCCAACAAAGGCCGTAGATTGATGACCAATCTGCAATATTATGGTACAGAACGAACGACCAGGGAAACCTATGGGATGCATTGATTGTCAAGCCAAAGAGAAATGATGTCGAAAATATGATTATCTGAATTAAGGATCTCACTGAATTGACCCCCCTGCCACATCTAATCTCGAGAGAAGAAATTAACTATAGTTTGGAAATGACGCAACCTTTGGAACGACAGTTAGTCGATTATGAAGATAAAATTTCTCAAATTGAGGATGCATTTTCTATATTCAAGAAGAAACAACTATTCCTTGAGTACCATTCATTGTTGGACACACAAAAAAATTGAACTGAAGATTCGATAGATAAATCGAAAGCAGTAGTATCTCAAATACCAAGAAAATCGAGCATTCCTACTAAGAAAATCAAAATGGGATTCAACCACATCTCTATTTACGAAGGAGAGGAGGACCCAAAACACCATTGGTTTGTATGTGAAAAGTTTTGGGATGTGGTTGATATTACAAGAAAAGATAAGAAAATGCCTCAATTTGGAGCTTTGTTGTGCCACTGCACATTAACATGTTTCATGAACTACACGGAAAAAGAAATTAGTTCAAAAGTAGAAATAAAGAATAAATTTTTAACATTATTTAAAATTAAAGACATCACACAACTGGTGGCACAAAATTTAAAAGAAATAAAAAAAATACTGGGCGAGTCGGTAAGAGAATATGACAAGAAATTCAAAGATCTCCTAAGTCAAATCTCAACGACAATCGATCAGAACTTGTTTGTACAGTGGTATGTAGCTAGGACACTGTCAATAATACACTCTCCACTATGATTATACAAGATAACCAACTGCGAAGACATGATACAAAAGGCATAACGAGTCAATTTAGATGATGATAGTCCATCAAATTCCTTGACAACAGAGATACTTGAAGAGAAAATAGAATTTTTGCAACAAAAAATAAAAAATCTATCTATACGACACAATGAATTATGGTGCACCACATGCATTGGGGAAGGACATACAAAGTATAATTTTCCCCTCAATGAGCTCACACAAACAACAGACGTCCACCAAATACAAGCTCATAAATTCTGTAATATATGTGAATGCCTAACTGATCATAGTATACAAGATTATCCACATAATCTGAAAAACAAAAAGTGGTGCCACATATGTGAAGCTTCTGATCACCGAACATATGAATTCCATATAAACGCTTGAAATAAGAATAATATACAAACAATATACCACACATAAACTACCGATGAAGCAAACAATTATGGCCAAAGAGATGATTACTATGGTGGTCGTGGTCGAGGAGGTTGACATGGATTTGATGGTCAAGGTCGAGGTTGTGGATGACCATATTGTTTTAATTGTTGGAAAAATGATCACGGCAACACATATTTCCCTATAAAAGATAAAATTGATCTGAAATTCTGCAATATATGCAGCATTGGAGATTACTCTTTAGAAGACTGTCTGATAGTACTCGACAAAATCATACCAAGAAAAATGTGAATCTACTACATGTAGTATCCAAGGAAGAGGTGAGGAACTCGAAAAAATTACATATTATTACAAGGTCAGACGTAGGATGAGATATTCACAGTCCACCAAAAAATTACCAAATAAATAAGGCTAAAAACTTCCCAAACCCAGATAAAGAAGAGAAAATCATGAGAGATGCTCTTAAATTCTTCAGGAATTCCACAGAAGATAAAAAAAAACAAAGAAGTCGAAATGAAGACACCATCTAGGAATTTTGCATCTCCTGAAAGAAAAAAATTCGATAGGTAGGTTGTTGGATCTACCCAACATATTGTAGGAATACAAAGATGGTCAAAAACCAGCCAAGGATGCAAACCACCTCTCTTATAACAACAAATATTACGATCCACGAGTCGACTTGGAGATTGAGGGAATGATGGTCAATCAGGTGGTCATTGATTTTGGTTTGCAAGTCAATATCCTACCATGCTAAACATGGATAGGAATGGGTCGACCCAACCTAGCACCCACACTGAATTATCTTAAATTAGTCGATCATAGAATAATAGAACTAATTGGAATATTGAGAAATGTCTACACTCAAATTATGGGAATATTGACTTCGTTCGAATTTGAAGTGATTGAAATTGTCAAAGGAATTCCAACATATGCAACTCTTGTCAATCGACCATGGGGTCGACGAATAAAAGAAACTATCTCCTTGGAAAGAGATAGAATTAAATTGAAAGGAAGTGGGAGAAAAATAATTATTCTCATGGATCCAAAGGAAGGAAAACCATGGATGGAGTCATGGGATGAAGATCGAGAATCCATATGCCTATATCATATAAATAATGCACAAAAATATTATATAGAACTAACTGCAGAAGGAGAAATTTTGAGAGAATATCCCATGTCGGTAGGGCATAATTCCGACTTCGCCTTATACAACTGGAAAATTGAAAATTACAAAGCACACACAAAATACTATTGGTCTATTGAAATTATTCCAAAGAAACATATTAATATAGGCTACTTAATCCAGGATGTACCAAAAGTATACGAAAATATAACTCGACAAACTCCCACTCTTATATCGACCGACAATCAAACAAGCAAACCCTTACTATACAGCAAATGGTATGCACCTTCGACCCGTGTCGAAGAAGTGGAAAAGTCCATAGGAGAACAAGGGAGGACATAGAGCCTTGTGGAAACATTCATAGGCCAAGTTTCAAGATGGTGGGAAACACATCCCCCTAGACTACAAACGTGGACAACTGTATCGACATACTTTATTGAAATATTCAAAGACAAGAAATTATCCAAAGATGTAGATATTCCCACATTCAAACTCGACTATGAATTAGTATAACACATTCAACGTTGTGAAAGAGAGTGGAGAAAAATAGGATATAAGGATGAAAGGGTATGGCCCCATATGTTTCCAAGTACATTAGACGACATACCAAAAAAATGGTATAAGATTGAAGAAGCTTGCCGCCATACATCAAGCTAGGTTGAAATTAAAGAAAATTTTATACAAGACTTTGAATTCAATCCAAAAGAAGCACACTTAAAAGATGCGGCACAAAAAATAAAAAGCTTTCTAGAAAATTCCTCACCAGTTGTACAGAAAGAAAAAGAAAATATTTCGGTTAAGATCGACATCGACTTGAAATTTTGTGTTGGTAGAAAACAAAAATCTTGATTGCACAAAGGATCGACATGGAGAATATAAAATGGCCAAAAAAAAGATTCCAGTGGAAGAAAGACCATCCAACAATGTAGAATCAATTGAAGTCAGTATTAAGTATAGCCACAGAACAAAAAGAATACCAGGAACAACTCGACTTCCCAAATGTTTTTACAAAAATTAAAGAAGGAGAATGCCATCTCGATGAAGCTAAGCCACCAGAATGGATGGATGCATAAATGAAAACAAAGGAATTCTACATATCAAATGATGATAGACCAAAAATGGTAAGAATAGGTGATTATTGGTCTCAAAAGTAAACAACCAACATAGTCAATCTACTACAAGAGTATGAAGATGTTTTTTCATGTGACTACAAGGATTTGAAAGGAATTATAGAGGAAATGGGTGAAATGAAGATTGAACTTATTCTAGGAGAAAATCCAATAAAAAATGGCCGTACAAGTTAGCGCATAAATATAAATCGATCGTTAAAAAAGAGATCAAGGGAATGCTACAAGCAGGCATTATTTATCCCATCGACAAGGCAGAATGGGAAATCCCCATGGTGGTGCAACCAAATAAACATGATCCTAAAAATTTGAGAATTTGTGTCGATTTGTAGGGACTCAACAAATATACTGTTACAGATCCATTCCCCACCCCTTTGCATATGAAATCATCAATGAAGTCACTGGTCACGAATTCTATTCATTCACTAATGGGTTCTCAGGTTATAAACAGGTACCAATTGCAAAAGAAGATCAAGAAAAAACAACATTGGTGTCACAATTTGGATCTTTCGCTTACAAAGTAATGCCTTTCAGACCAAAGAATGTGCCAACAGGTTTTTTGAGAATAGTTTTTAAATCATTTCAAGAGTATATATACAAAACCATGGCTGTATACTTCGACGACTGGACAATATATTATCTATTTAAAAATCACATACAATGGATTTGACTTATGCTAGAACACTGCAGACAGATTCAACTATCATTAAACAACAAGAAATGTATATTTTCCACACCTATTGGAATCCTTCTAGGACATGTGGTATGCAAATATGGAGTAAAGGTTGAAATGGCTAAGTTTAATATGATCCTTGATCTAAAACCACCCGTGAATAAAAAAAAAATCAAAATTATATTGGGTCATACTGGATATTATAGGAATCTTATACACCACTACTCGAACATCACCTTCCCAATGGATGAGATTTTATGAAAAGATGTTGAATTCAAATGGAGCCAAGACTGCCTAGAATCCTTCAAATTTTTAAATAAGAAGTTGGTCGCAACATTGATTCTCAAATTTCCATACTGGTCGAGAAAATTTCATGTCCATGTCGATGCGTCCAAGGTAGCTATCGGGTTGGTTTTAGCTGAGCCATACGATGACACAATGGATCATCCAATTGCGTATGCAATTCGAAAAATGGATATGTCATAAAGAAACTATTTGACTATGGAGAGGGAATCCCTATCAATGATTTTTTCTCTACAAAAGTTCTATGACTATTTACTTGCAAATCCCTTTACATTTTTTATAGAACATCAAGCATTGAAATACTTGGTCAATAAACCAATTCATAAAGGATTTTTTTTTCGTTGGTTACTATTATTTTGGGAATTTGAATTCGACGTAATCATATGACTAGGGAAAAATAATGTCCAACCTGATCACCTTTCACGAATAGAAACAAGAGAAGATCCAATAGGCATCGACGATGACTTTCCAGATGCACATTTATTTAGAGTCAAAGCTACCCCTAAAGATTTAGAAGATATTTCCAATTTCTTAGAAGAAGGAAAATTCCCTGAGGACCTTCCAACAAACAAAAAGAAAGTTCTAGCCATGAAAATTGCATCGTTCACAATCATTAACATATACTTATACAAAATGGGAATGGATGATGTTTTAAGAAGATGTGTTCTAGAACATGAGTGGGAGGACATAATCAATGAAGCCCATGCATGAGCAGTCGTGGGACATTTTCAGGCTGACACGATAGCCAAAAAGGTACTACAAGTAGGCATGTGGTGGTCGAATTTGCATAAAGACTATCAGGATCAAGTAAAAAAATGTGATAGTTTTTAGAGGCTTGGACGACCTTTGTGGAAAAATGAAATGGCACTAAGTTCAATAAACTCCAATCGAGCTTTCGAAATTCAGGCTATCGACTTTGTTGGGTCATTTCCACAAACGAAAACAATAACTGCGGTAAAGTATATCATTAATGCAGTCAAATATGTGACCAAGTGGGAAAAATATGAGCCAGTTGAATATTGTACCAAAGAGGTAGCGACTAAATTTATCTACAAGAACATAATTACAAGGTTCGACTGTCCTCTAAAATTAATCAGTGACCAGGGAATTCACTTTGTGAATGAAACAATTAAAGTTCTACTAGAAAAAATTTAATCAACCATAGAAAAACGACATCTTATCACCCACAAGAAAACAGGGTAGTCAAATTCTTTAATTAATCATTAAACAAAGGAATTACAAAGATTTATGGCATAAATAAAGATGACTAGGATGAAAAGATTATTGCAATCGTCTGGCATATAGATTGACGTTCAAAATATCAATTGAGAAAACTCCATTCAAGCTAGTCTACGGCCAGGAAGCTGTTATCCCTTTACAATTTTGGACCAATTCCGACAAGGTTGTAGCTGTAGCAAAAATTGATGAGAGAAAAAATATGAACGACCGACTATACCAACTAAACAAGCTAGAATAAGAAAGGCTAATAGAGATCCATCACCAAGAGGTTTAGAAGAAACAACAAAAAGCGTGGCATGATCGTCACATAAAGAAAAAGGATATAAAAGAGGGAGACTTAGTCTTACTGTATGACAGTCGCATAAAAGGAAAACCTATAAAATAGGAAACAACATGGTTGGGGCCTTATGTGGTGGAAGATATTCGACTGAATGGAGTAGTCCAACTTAGAACATTATTGGGGAAACCATTTAATAAAGTAATTAATGGTGCCCATTTAAAAAAGTATCAAGTATAAAAGAAAAGAACCTTGTTGGAAAAATATAGCAGGGAGTTGCCAACAGAAACTGACTAAACTGACTAATCATACTTATGATAAATAAACCCTACTTTAAATTAATAAAAAAAAATAGTTAGACAAATTCAGGTACAGAAAATAGAAAACGTAAAGTATTTAAAGAAAAACCATAACAACGAAGAAAATTAGTATTAAAGTAAAATGGAAAGAGAAAGCATCCCTTGGTCGATCCCAAGACAAAGTAGAAGAAGATATTCTCAACATTCTACACCTTCGACCGACTTAAGACAAATAATCATAAGAAGAGAATCAAGTGAAAGGATCACTCTGAGAGCAAGCGAGAATGGGTCAAGCGAGCATAGATCAGGAAAGCCTAGGTCATATGAGAACATACCAAGAGAACACAAATCAAATTGGCATGAAAAAAGATGACATCATTCAAAATCAGTCAACGTTAGAAAAATGAATGAGAAAACAAGCCATCACCAAAATCGACTAAGTCAGTCCAGTAATAAAGATGGATAACAAATAACCATTGGTCGGCCCATGTATCGAGCACGTATCAACAGAGGAGACCTTGTCAGTCGGGTCTAGGACAATTTTGATTGAGAAAAAACTGACATTGACAGAGAAGGAGCATTTAATTCGAGATAGGTAAAAGATGACGAGAGCATTAATGATGGAAATGACCATTGTACAGTTGTTCACACAACCTTTGAATACACTGATACGCGCAAAATTCAACAATAATATATTGCAATTAATGGTCGACGAGACATACACAAATACCAACTGATAAATGAATTAAACGTCCACTCGCTCGACTCACTCGTACCACTAATATTTATGACAAAAGAACGGGAAATATGAGAACAACTGGACACATTGAACCCGACGCTCTCACCACTTGCTATAAATTTGGAAGAAGTAGATGACTTTGGCTCATTTTATTTTCTTCTCCACAACTAAGTATATAGTAGAGCGCATAGTCGACTGAACCTATAAATTCACCAACTTTTCCAGAAACTAGTAACTAGGATCAACAAATGCTAAGGATGAGAGGTCAAGTCGGTAGCACAACTAAAGGTTCAAGAATGAGACAAATTTTTGACAGAGCTACCGTGACGCCATTGCAAATATGGATGGTAAATATCCCACTATCGAAGATGGAGGAAGCATATTGGAGCAAGCACTGGATAAATTTCATAGAGTGGGCAATGTAGGCAGCTGGAAAGAAGAAATCGAATTCCTGGAAAAAGAAGGAAATTGACATATCCTTGGCGCCTTGTAAGTAGCTGACATGGGCCGATGGAGAGAAGAAGAAAAAAAAATCATTTTTAGTCGGTATCATCAAGGATACCTCTTGTTGGATCAACCAATAGCAAGAACTGACAGACTCCTCTACCGAATCTTGGGCATCCCAAGAGTAGGGGCCAAGGTACCTAAGTCAACCAACACCAATGACTGGATGCAGTTTTTGATGGGGCCGGCGACAACCAAAAAATCTAAGAAATTGTTGTTCAACAAAATTACCGACCCAAGAGCCCATTGGACTTCCATCATAATTTATTTTTTCTTCACACTAGCGGGTTGGGTGTTCGATGTAAAGATGAAAATGGTCTAGGAAATAGCTCAAGTTTATCATAATGTAGAAAGCTTCAATTGGGCGGAACACTTGGCTGATATGCTCAAAACCAATTGCAAGGAAGTTCATGATTCAAGTTGAGCCATCAATTTTCCTTCATTGCTAATCTGGATAGCAATGGAAAAATATGGGCCAACTGGAGAAACAACATTCACATCTAAGAAAATGCCAACAATTGAGAGGTATAGAGTCTTCTCGTCAAATCTGATAGATACATCAAACTCACTTCCATTAGAAGAGATATTTTGATTATGGTTCGTAGGATTGAAATATAGTACCCACAGATGGCAAGTCGAGCAAGCACTCCGTCAAGCACTTCCAACATCTTTCGATATTCAACTTGACCTCAACTACACAAATCTATGGTGTGGAGTCGCATCGGCGCCAAAAACAAAATAACTACATTACTGACTGACAGTGGAAGAAATATTCACGGAAATGGAAAGATAAATCACATGGGTGCCTATAATATTTATATTGACTGATGGGGAGCAAGAAGAAGAAAGAGAAGCCTCTCTTTACATAGTTCCATTTGTTGAATACTTACAAGCCATGACAGTCGTAACTCCAAATTCTGCCCTAGGAAAATAACATAATGGGAAATAAGGCCAAAAGAAACACCAAGTAAGAAAAGGACACATGATGTTACAATATACCTCATCAGAGAGTCACCTCTAGCAGAGCTGGTGCTGATCATAAAATAAATTCCAACAAAGAAAAAGAAGAGGCAATTCATAATCAATGAGTCATATGAAGAAATAGAGTTAGATCAACCAGTGGATATAGAAACGATCAACATGGATAAGAAAGAATCAGTTGAAGAAATTGACACAAAGTTGATACATAAGAAACAATTGACTAGAAAACCAATGTCACTAAAACATCCAGTTGAAGCAGTAAAAGTCGGTGACCTGACCATTTCAACACAAAAACATGCAGTCCATCCATTCGGGGCATTGGATCAACAAGAATAAGTATTGCAGACAACTGGGATAGATCAGGCCGAAGTCGGTTAGAATACTAAAGAAGCAGAGCTAGAAACTGACATACCAAGCATACAAACATAGAAATTTGAAACTATCCAGACCAAAAGGCCCTTACTTGAGGTAAATACTATTGATGATAATAAAATTAACACAAAAGGGCCATAACTATAGGATAAATAGGATATGGATGTGAAAAAACACCAACGGGAGGAGGAAGAAAAAGATGAAACAAGTGAACAGAGCATCTCGACAACACAAAAGACGGTAAAAAAGATGATCAGTCATCCAAATCTGCAGAAAAAATAAAGAAAAGTAAGCCATCCATGACTACCATTAGAACCACAGGAACAAATACTCCAACATGTTCATTGGTGGAGGCTTCATTCAACCTGACCACTATCTCTGACAAACACTTGTTCAAATTACATGGAGCTATTTCAAAAGAATCAGCAAGGAGATGGAAGAAGGTGCTGAAAGAAGGAAGTCGGGTTGAAAGATTAAAATAAGAGAAAAATAATATCTTGGAGGGATGCAAAGAAGCAGTCAGGCTGAATGAGGGGAGATAACAGATATCAGAAGCACAAAACCTGTTAAGAACCAAATATCAATATATCATAGAAAAACCTCAGAAAAAGTAATCAACGCCTTGAAAAAGAGATAATTTTAGATAATAAGCCTCTTCGAGGGGGCAACCTCCTTTTACCCCACTTAAATGTTCAAGTACAAGATGATTCAAAATGAATATGTCTCCTTGGTATATATAGGAGGCTAGGAGGTATAATTACAACTAATGGCCTAAAGCTGACATAAATAAAATAACATTACTAATATAATATGCCCCAATTAAGGGGTAATGAGCCAATATTAGGGCTTAACATGTCCCTCCACTTGAGACAAGTGTTGTCTGCAACGCTTGAGTAACTCTGGATGCTTCTGTATAAAAGGCTCATCTTCCCAAGTGGAATCTTTAGCCAGTAGTTTCCTCCATTTAATGAGATACTCTGAAATGGATCTATTCCTCAGTTGGCGAATTCTTGTGTCAGTGATGGCTTCAGGATCCAATATGATTTTTCCTTCCTCA